>PVJD01002417.1:0-203903 GCA_004026545.1 Mormoops blainvillei | reverse complement strand
ATAGTCAACTCTGGGGGGAAAAATGGTAATAGCTACTCAGGCTTTCTTTTTTGGTTGGTTGTTTTATTTACATTGTCTTATTTGCTAGAAAGACTTTTCCATATGCAAATATATTTCTTCCAAGAGTCCATGTTACTTCCCTTTTTTCTGGAAACTTCTTTCTGTTAGTTGTTGCATTCTTAAAGAGCCTAGACCATGAGGACTTTGCCTAAATTTTGGATAGTGAATTTTTTGATGTTCTGGCAGTAAGTGTTAACCTGACCTGCAAAGGGCAGAGAATCCATCCTGGCTGGAGGCCGGGGTGGTTTGAAAAGTCTGGACAGATCCTCCTCCGATGTGGGGATTATGTTCAACTCAGACGTTGCATATTCCCCTGCTGGAGATGCTGCGGATACTGGTGTTACTGCTGTTGCCGTTCACTCATGCTTCTCATGTATGTGTATATTTAACTATATCTTAGCTTGTTTCATCCTCTCTGTCCATCAGCAACTGAAGATTCTTTCCCAAATGATTACTAAGAGCAGGACTGAGCAATTCATGTTTATCTGTTTCAGCTGACTTCTCAAGCTCCCACATTGGAACGTTCAGGTGTGAAATTTTTATTATAATCAGCACTTCAAACATGTGCTCAAAGGTGATAATTCCTTTTCTAAATGATTTGGGGGGGAAATTCTTCTCTTTACAGACTTCCATCAGTGTGGGTATCAGTCGGTATGCCTTCAGTGAGACAGACCCTTGGGCAATTTTCATGGGATGGTAAATGAGAATGACAGGTTCATCAATGGCATGCTGGTAACTGAACGGGGAGTCTGGGAGTGCCAAATGAGGAGTGAGCCATAGCATGCGGACTGGTACCATCTCAGGTGGAGATGGTCAGTGTTTGCATGGCAAAGCCTCTTCATCATTTCCACCTGATGTTAGACTTCATCAGAGTCAGCATCATCTTCTTTGTGCTGGGGCAAGGGAAAGCAGTTGGTAATTTTAAGCCGATCTTCTACAGCCAGGCCCCAAGCACTCCTGGAACCACCTCAGTTCCTTGTCCTACTTGATGATGTTTATCTTTAATAGCACCAAGCCATCTATCTATGCTTGCTTCGGAGCTGACTCTCCAGACCTCCCCTTGTCTTTCTCTTACCCTGCCACGCTGGCGGTGGAGCTAGAAGACGTGGTGGCCGTCTTTCCAGCAGGGCAGGAAGAAAGAGCTCAGCCTCTCTTGACCAGAGTTTTCATGACACAGTCTTGAATCATACCTAAACTACACTTATTTGGAAATTTTCATTTCTAAAGCTGGAATTCATTTAATAAATATCAGTCACTGTGTCCCAGGCATTGTTCATAAGCTAGAGGCTAGCTAAAATTCATTTACCATTTTCTATCTATTAGCTCATTTAATCTACACAGCAAATTTGAGGCAAATATTATGTTTGTTTTACCAATGAGTAAATGATTTTCAGAGAGATTGAGAAATATTCCTGACATACAGCTAATATATGGCATAGGTGAGATTTAATCCTAAATTTTATCTGACCTCGAAGTTCTTTTCACCTACATGAAATACTTTTATAGAAGAAATATTAAACAATCATATGACTAAAAATAATAATTCAGCATTTCTAAGATTATGAATAAAAATAAGGTACATAAAAATGCAGGCATTTATATATTGAAGGCATTTATTTTACTTTTATACAATAGAAAAAAAGATAGAATGCTTGAGGAAGAACAATAAAAAATCTGGTAGAAAAAGATTATGCTTCCCATGGCAAAAATTCCAATGTGATCATAATTTTAAGAACTTTATTCTCTCATTTCACGGTGGCAAGGATCCAGGCTACTTTTATCTTATTCTCTGGTTGTAGCTTCCGGTCTCATGGTACTAAAGATAAATTTTTCAGAATTCCTGCTGAAGCTTCAGCCATGACCTCTGCCTTCCATTTACCAGGAAAAGATGTGGGAGGGGAACATAACTTTGTCCCTAATAACATTCCCTGGATGCTGAACTTAACATTTGCCCTACTTCCTACTGACCAGAATGTTGTCACATATCAACACCTGTTCATAAGAGAAGCTGGAAAATGTGTTCTTTATTCTGGACATCCCAATATCAGTTAAAAATTAGAAGGTAATTTACTATGGAAGAAGAGGAGAATGAGTATCGAAGGACAACCAGACTTTCTGCTATACTTTCCAAACCAAACTCATTATCAATCTTCATGCCTAGGTTTTCCTCTTGTCATTATTAATAGCATCATATTTTTCATTCACACAGACTCAAAATCTATTTTTAGATGCATTTTATGGAGGTGGAGGAGACCGTGGAGGGATAAATGATGATGGGCTTGACGTGGGGTGGTGAACACACAATACAGTGTACAGATGGTGTATCATAGAATTGTGCACCTAAAATTTACATCACTTTGTTAACCATTGTTACCCCAATAAATTAAATGAAAAACAAGAAAAAACAATAAATGTATTTTAGGGAGGCATTACAGAAAAACAAGAGCTTGTAGAACCACATATGTTTAGACTTGCAATATAGTCTTTTACTTGCAAGATCTTTTTATTAATGTGTTCTAACTCACTTCTCCCTTGGTTTCTTCTTTTTTAAAATAGGAAAACCCATGGCATTTGACTCTAAGGTTTACAAACATTACAATATAATAATTTAAGTAAAATATTTAGCATCATCCTTGATATAGGGTGAGTATTCAGTAAAGAGTTCATTATTATTTTCTTCGCTTTGCTTCTTCCCTTCCCCCTGTGATCTAGATCAAGTCAGTAGCCATATCCTTGCAAGTTAGCTTATAAAATACTCACAATGTCTTGTCCTTCTCCATTCCCTGTGCTCAACATTGTTTTATTAGCACTCTTGTGGCTATCAGATCTAGCTCCCTAAACTGACCTCCTTGCTTTCATGTTTTTTCCTTCCCTGTAAAGCCATTCAACCCAACATGCTAGAAATTTTTTCCAAATACCAACTCTAAGATAAAGGTCTCTGTTTTCTAAAGAAAAATTCAGAGCATCTTATATTAAATAGGCATGCCACATATGGTAGTGTTTTTAACAAAGTGAAGTGAAATTGTTCTGGTATCCTGGAATCAGAACTGTATGACATAGACAGGCTGTCTTTGTGTACAAACTCCTATAAGTTTGACAAAATTGGGATGATCATATTGCTTGAGAATTTTGGCTTTTTGTAAAAATTTTATTTTAAGTCCCTGAGAAAGATCTTCTTTATATGCTTTATCAGCAATAATAGTTTTATCCTTTAATATGCCTGTAAATACTTCACCAAAATTTTCCTTGCCCGGTAAATTTTTTCAATGAAACATCTTCATGATTAAGAATCCATTTCTTATCCTTAGGAATAGGATTCAGCAGAACTATATCTGATTTCTTAGCAATGACCTGTTTTGTTGTACAGCGATGATATATAAGTTGAGGGATGTTTGAAAAACCCATGCCTTCAAATCAATACATATTATCAACATTCTGTATGATAAAAGTGCCTCCTTTGTCCATCAGAATATACAGAAATGACAGATTCACCAGGTTTCCCATGACTCTTCCACACCAAGAAGTCTCCTTGTTGTTTTAAGGTCTTGTGCTTCCGTTCGGGGAGTTGCACCACATTACCATTCCTGTTCTGCCAGGTGGTCTCGCTTATGGAGGTCGTATCACAGAATGTAGAAGAGCCTAGTACAGATTTGGAAGACCTAATTATTCCAGCAATTAAATGACAAACAGGCTCAGATTTGGATAGCCTCTTCTTTCTTTCCATAGATATAACTGATCACACATCTTCTTCATACTTTATTACTGGAGGTAGCTCTTTTGCATCATTTTCTTGCACTTTCTGTTCTATTTTCTGTGCTGTAAATTTTGCCTCAGTGCCCCTCAACTGTTGCACTAACTGTTACAGCTTTTCAAGTGTCTGTTTTTTGGCTTATCGGAAGCACAGAATCAGAATTCTTTTCACAGGTTTTAGAAGATTTCTCAATTCTTTCCTCTAGCTCCAGGACAGCTTCCTTCCACCTTGTTTAAAAGTATCTGCTGTATCTGCTTAAGTTCTTCTGCTAGAGTTGACAACATTACTTGCAAATTTTCTGTCATTAAATTATTCCACATAATATCATTTGCCTGAAGCTTTTCATTTTCCTCTAGTAAGTAAGTATCAAACTTAATTTCTTGCTCTTTAGCAGCTGATGGCCTGTGAACATCTATGAAATTACTGTATTCTGTGCTAGGGTCTATCTGCTCAACCTATATTTGAATTTCCTTATGGACATTCACCCTTTCCTCTAAAATGAGACTAGTTTTCTGGCTATATTCATCAATATACCTTTTGGTGCTTTTATCATTTCTTCTTACATCATTTGTAAGCAGTCCAGAAGCAGAGGAAGTGTGGTGTCATAGTACTGATTCTGATGAAACTCTTCCCCACTCAGTGCCAATACATACTGATAATGCAACCTATGAACATTCACTGTGGTTTTGTAAAATGTTCCTTGGCCTTTTCAGTTTCTTTCCCTTCAGCTACAGCTTCTTTATATTTCTCTTTGGTAGAATTCATTTCTTTTATTAATTGCCTATGGCTGGATTTTAATTTATCTAATTCTATCTCTGTAACCTCGATCATCTCTGACTTTAACTGCTGATGAACACTTACCTATATAGCTTCTCTTCACCTGCTACTTGTCTTTGATTATCATGGTAAGCCTGTGTAAAGGCCCAGAATTTAGGTCTTCTGCATATGTCTTCACTATCCTTCTAAGTTGTTCCATCTGCTGAATCCTAAGTAGCCAAGACTTGGATACATTGCTGACATAATTCATTTGGAAAATACCTTTCTTATCAACTTGATTACAAAAATTCTGCAAAGTAGATGCATATTCTTTATCATTTTTTATTCTCCAGGCCATAAATTTCTTCACTGTTCCAGTAACCCTAATTCCCAGTCTTGCAATTTTAATACAGCTTCATGTGAATTCTTCAGGCCACTCCCAAAACCCATTTTTGTAAGACACTTTCTTACCCTACACACTGCTCAAGTAAGCCTTCTAATCAGCACATACCTTACTACTATTCATTGCTGGTCATATCTAAGCTGAAGTAGCAGGTCCATGTTGAAAGATTTCATTTTGGGGGTGAGGAGTACACTTGGTAAAACAGTCAGTGAAATCTTCCAGGAACGATCATGCATTTTCTGTGTAGCCAGAAAACAAGAGCTAGAATATCCTGACAAGCAGGAGCTGCTCAGACGTGGGAGTCAGTCGATACCCCCAAATCTAAATTTTTGAAGCAAATATGGCAGAAGTTAAAACCAGTTGAACATGGGGATTTTGTATATGGGTTTCACGATTCTTTCTGATTTCTGTGTTTTTGAAACTTTGATAATAAATATTAAAAATATTTTTAAAGGAATCCACCTCGTTCAAGTGTAAAACAACTCCCAAAGCTGGAAATATACATTCTTTTCCCTCATCCCCCCTTCCCCCTCCCCCTTCTCCTCCTCCTCCTCCTCCTTCTTCCTCTTCTTTTTAACATGGCAGTTGGGATGTGGCTCCCATACTACCTCTTAATTTTTGGCTTGTATTGTAGTCAGTTGGTGTATATATACTGGTTTCTGTTTACTAGATTATAGGCTCCATAAGAGCTTAGTGCATGCCTCACTCATCTAGGCACACAATATAAGGAACTCAAAAAAAAAAACAACTCAGACGCTAAACCCTAATATCTTAGTCAGTTAAGGTGCTGTTACACATTACCATAGACTGGGTGACTGAAACAATAATTTATTTCTCACATTTCTGGAGCCTGGAAGTCTGAAATCAGGGGGTCATCATGGTTAAGGTCTTGGTGAGATCTTGATTTATACACATCTATCTCCCTTCTTGCAGAGACAGAGAGAACTCAGGCCTCACCATCTTGTAAGGGCTTTAATTCCATTACAGTGGCTCTACCCTCATAACCTCATCTAAACCTAATGACCTCCCCAAGATCCCATCTCTGAATCATCATCACATTGAGGATTAAGGCATTAACATGAATATCAGGGGGATATATTAAGTCCACAGCACCTAATATCATGCATAGTTAATTGAATGAAAAAGAGAACCACCTATCTCGCGTATGTTGTCTATGAGTGAAATTGGCTTTAAAAGGGATTAGTGAAGAAAAATAAAACATAAATAGACAAAAGCAAAGATGAAACAACACTATAAGGAAATATTTTTAATTTTAGAAACTAATGAAAAATTTGGAAAAGAAAATGAAAAATTTCTATAGATTATTGACAATTTTCTAAATGAATGAAGATATTTTGGTGATACCATCATTCCCTATCAGATCATTTTTTTATATCCAAAATTTATCTATTAAGGTTCAAATCTGATTGTAAAGCACATGATTGTCTAACCACTTTGCTGTGTGCCTGACAATAATACAAAATAATATTGAATGTAAACTGTAATTGAAAGGTAAAATAAAAAATAAAAAAGACTAAACTGTCTTCAGTCACGGGATATTCACCAGTCACTCATCCCTACACTCCATTACCATGCACATCTCATTTCAAACATGTGCATGTCATAGGACTCTGAGTCATGACAGAATTAAAAGTCATATTATTTGGTAAATTGAGCAAAATAAGAAGCTCATTAGAGATGTGGAAGTTGGCTAGATAAGGAAAAAGGAATAAATCTCTGAGTACGTAAGAATATGTTTGGTATCATAAATAAATAGTCATTGAGAAGTGAGTATTTGGAAGTTGAGTTAGAGTTTTCCACATAGTTTTGCAATAAGTATGAAAAGTATTTCTGTTAGTTCTAGTATATTAATGTCTTACTTCACACTAAGTGTTTAGTTGTCTGTAACAAACAATTTTGAGCCCTTTAATTATTCCCAAGTTAAGCATACTGTGACAGCTCTGTGATCAATTCATTCAAGAATTGTAGCCCAGAGTTGCTAAAAGCAGGAAAAACAGAAACCTCAATATATTATAAAGCAATATTGATTTTGTAGTCTTATAAATGTTTCATGTCCTGATAGATAACATAGCATGAAGCTATTCAAAGGAATCATTTCAGAAGAATGTCTTGAGAAACGTCAGTATAAGTAGCCTTGATTCAATTCAATTTCTACAGGAAAAATTAATATTGACTTATTCTTGCTGAAAATCTTATCAGGAAAAGTTATCTCTGGGTCATTAGTATGAAGGCTAATGCTAAGGGAACAGGAAGAATAACATAATGGAAGATCTGTCTATATTCCTAATTGAAAGGCAGGAAATGGCTGGGTGAGTTTTCCTCTTGATGTTTATCCCAATAATTACATGTTTACAAGTCTGAATTAAAGGACAGAAGGTTCTCTTAAACTAGAGACCCTATATCTGTACTACCATGATTGAAATTAGTACTCAAAGTACTTTCCCCCCCAAATTTCTCCCTGATTTATAGATTCTTGCCTAAAACATTTAGTTTTTTGCCATCTGGTTTTACTCTTACAAAGATTACATGAAGCATAAAGAAGTTAAATAAAATATTTTTCTGCCAGCTGTTTTGTGAAGGGATAAGCATTTCCTTCTCACTTCAACTATGTTATTTGATCCCATGCACCCATTTCACACCCAAGTCGTTGGTGCTTTATTTCTTCAGTGCAAATTCACAGTTTCTTAAGAGGGCCTATCTTAATCTCTTAAGAGTCATTAAGATATTCCTAACCACCTTTAAAAATTACAAACTAAAATTGGGAAAGATTTTGGGACTAATTGAAGCAAGCATTGTGCCATGCCTGCTGATCACTGAGAAGTTGTGAGAGAAAAGAGAAACTCAGTTACTCATCAAAGTACTCATTAAAAAAATATTAAAACTTTCTTCTTTTAGATTTAGAATGTTTTTCCCCTCTAAGGTTTAATAATGAGAATTTGGATTTTTAATTCTGATGTCAATAAAATTTAGAACCATTAATTATGAAAATTATAGGGGGTAAATATCTATCTAGGCAATTTCATTTCACACTTAGCCAGGATCAAGCAAATGATATTTAATGGTTTTTGGTCTTTCAAAAGGTCATTAGATTTTCCAAAAGATCTTAAGATTTATAGATTTTAACAAGTACTTCTTTCTTCTCCCTCCCCTGCCGCCCTGAGGAAGCAGGAGATATAGTTCAGAAAAAGCAGTAGGTTTTTAATAATCCTGTTTATTTCCCTTTTAAATTTTATATCTTGGTGATTGTTTAGAATATATCCTGTAGTAATAGTTCTAGTTTTTTGACAGCTATATACATAATGCTCTGTAAATCCTAAGTCTTTTTCTAATCATTATTTTTTCTTTTGGTGTTATGTGTCAGGTGAATTTTTAAATAGTTCTTTGACACAAGTTTTCTTATTACAAATTTGAGATATAAGTCCTGAGAATAGTTTTGGGCTAATATTTGGCCCTTTGGCTCTTTATCTTAGAAATAGTTGTACTCTACTTAGTAAAAGTACCTGCCAAGTTTTTCTTAGGGAGTCAGCCAGATTTAAAATTTGCAGTTCACAGCAACCATCTGGAACCTGACTATCACTGGGGAAAGGGAGGAGATCACTCCCATTGTGCAATGGAGACAAAAAGTGTTTATTTCCTTGCATGCTAATTCAATTTTAAAGGGAAAGGTTAAAATGAAGAATATGAAAACCAGAGCTTTTGTCCCATATGTTCTCATTGCCTGCCCATGTAAGTTTGAAAGCACTGTGTGAACTGGCAGCCCTTAAGGATGCCAATAGCAGGAACTGAAACAAACTAAAATTAGATGTTAATGAGGAAAGTCTCTAGGGAGGTTAAAAAAATGTTCTTTTGTTTGTTTTCTTTTGTGTAATTAAGTAAGTGTTGTAAATCATAGGTCAGAGTTTCTGAAATGCTTCCAAAAGTCATTTTTTTTTACACTGAGCACAAATACCAAGAGAATTATAGTTATAATACACTATGAAAGAGAAATACTCATAAATATAATAATAAGCTAGTTATATTAAACAACTAAAAGGCACGATTACCAATGAAGGTAAAGCTGAGATCTCAAACTACAGAAAGGGTAGATAGCAACAAACAACAGTTAAGAAATTAATGGAAAATATTTACAATAGGGGACCCCCCCAAAAACAGAATTTATTTATAAAAAAAGTGTGCATTTATTCTTACATGTTTAAACTTCATTCATCTTCGAAGTACTCTCCATTTGATGCAATATATCTTTCAAGACCTTTTCCACTTCTCAGAACAGTTTTGATGCCTTTTAGTGCTTCTGCTGTTTTTTGTTTCACCTCTTCCACATCAGCAAAATGTTTTCCTTTGAAGACTTTTTTCATCCCAAGAAACAAAAAAAGTCACTCAGGGAGAGAGAGAGTGAATAGGGAGGGTGATGGGCAGGGATCATGCTGTTTTTAGTCAAAAACTGCTGAAAACTCAGCACAATGTGGATGGTTGCGCTCATAAATCACCCATCATGAAATGGGCAAACACGTTGAAAGAGTCTTCAAAAAAAATTCACTGCAGCCAAATGCAGTTTCTCACGCCAACTGGTACACTGATACAGATGGGGTCCTAAAACGCTCACCTAGCAGGGAAGTTTGTTCGACAAGGGGCCTACCCTCCAAAAGATAAGTCCAAGTTTTCTTGGGTCCCCCATCATATTTATGATGTGCCATTTTGAGAGAAACCAAGAATGATAGTGAGACATAGAAACTAGAGATTGAAAGAGAGAAAACGAGAAATAAAACTAAGAATCTAAGTCAGTCTTTATCTATGGAGAAAACCCCTAGCCTTCAGTTATAAACTCAACCCTGACTTGCCCCCAATTCGATGAAATCTTTAAAATTACAGGGTCTTGATAAATGCCCGCGAATGGTCCTGCCCCAGGGGTTTTCATTAGCTAAAGGGGAGGCAGATAATAAATAAACAAATACATTTGTGAAGAAATGGCTTAGAAAATTTATTAATTTGACAAACTTGTTTTAGCATTTCAGATTGAGATAGCAAAGACAGAGACACTTTAGAATATATAATGTGTGATAGACAGTGGTGGGAGCAGAATGGGGCTGGTTGAGAGACAGTGACAGACACCACACTGAAGCAATGAACTGATTCTAAGGGCATTGCAGGCCAGGCCTGGGAGTTCAGACCTGATTTTCTAGCAGGAATCTCAATTAATAGGGACTCAAAAATTTACATTTTAACAAGCTTCCAGGATAATTCTTATGCTAAATCATCAGGTCTAATCAGATAAAATAACCTTTTGACTATTATCAGAGATCATAAGCATGGCCAATATATTATTTTTCTAAAATAATACAGAATTGTTATTATTTTATTGTATTTTTTCCATTACCATTTATCCCTCTTATACTCTGCTTTGTCTCCACAATCACCACACTGATGTCCATGTCCATAAGTCCTTTTTTGTTTTTGCTCCATCCCCGCACCCCCTAACCACCCCTCCAGAGGATTGTCATCCTGCTTTCTATCTATGAGTCTATTTTGCTTGTTAGTACAGTTTGTTCATTAGAGTCCACATGTGAGTGAAATTACATGGTATTTATCTTTCTCTGACTGGATTACTTCACTTAGCATCATATTCTCCAAGTCCACCCACACTGCAACAAAGGGTAAAATTTTCTTCCTTTTTATAGCTGAGTAGTTATTCCATTGTGTAAATGTCCCATAGTTGTTTAATACACTCATCTCCTGATGGACACTTGGGCTGCTTCCATATTTTGGTGATTGTAAATAATGCTGTGATGAACATAGGGGTGCTAATATTCTTTCCAAGCAGTGTTTTGCATTTCTTCAAATAAATTCCCAGAAGTAGAATCTCTGGGTTATAAGGCAGTTCTATTTTTAATTTTTTGAGGTATCTCCATACTGCATTCCACAGTGACTGTATCAATCTGCATTCTCGCCAACAGTGCCAAAAGTGTTTCCCTTTCTCCACATGCTCGCCAACACTTGTTTATTGATTTATTGATGATAACCATTCTGACAGGTATAAGGTAAGAGCCCACTGTGGTTTTAATTTGCATTTCTCTGATGATTAGTGACATTGAGCATTTTTTCACATGTCTATTGGCCATCTGTATGTCCTCTTTGGAGAAGTTGCTATTCATGTCCTTTGCCCATTTTTTAATTGGATTGTACTCTTTTTGGTGTTGAGCTTTATAAATTCATTATAGATTTTGGATATTAACCCCTTATCAGATATATCAGCAAATATGTTCTTCTATTCTGTGGACTGTCTTCTTATTTTGTTGATGGTTTCCTTTGCCGTGCAAAAACTTATTAGTTTGATGTGGTCCCATTTGTTTATTTTTTCTTTTGTTTCCCTTGCCTGGGGAGAGATATCTGATAAAACGTTGTTATGAGCAATGCCCAAGGTTTTCCTGCCTGTTTTCTTCTAGGAATTTTATGGCTTCAGGTCTCACAGTTTAGTCTTTAATTAATTTTGAATTTATTCTTGTGTGTGGTGTAAGAAGATGGTCTAGTTTCATTTTCTTATCTATATTTGTTTTTAATTTTTAAAATCACACATTATTGAACTTATGTCAGCAGTTTTTAAGTTGAAACACAGAATTACCATTTTTATAGGTCAAAAATAATCAAATATCTGTATTTACATATAATTCAAATTATCTACCAAAAGTTTACAAATATTAAAGGAGAATATCAAATAGTTTAGGATTTTTAAATATCTTGAGACTTATTAATTAACATAGAAGCTTTGTTTCAAACATGTCAAACACCAGGTCTTAATGAATCAGTGTATTCAGCACATGCACATGTCTCCCACAAACACTGGTTGAGAGCACACTACAGTCAGGCACTGTTTTAAACCCTAGAGACACCACTGTAAGGAAAGCAAAAGTTCTTCTTTTCTGAGAGCTTATATTAATAAATTGAACAAACTTTTTAAAGTCTTGCTAAAACTTGGCTTAAAGTAGGAAAAACTGGATTCCAGTTTTGTCTTGGTCCTGAAATGACTAAATTAACTTGAAATAAATACCTGTCTCTAATCCATGACATGAAACATACTATCCAAAGCAATTTACAGATTCAATATAATCCCTATTAAAATACCGATGACATATTTCACAGATATAGAACAAACATTTCAAAAATGTACATGGAGCCATAGATGACCACAGACAGCCTCAGCCATTCTGAGAAAGAAGAGCAAAGTAGGAGGGGTCACAACACCTGACATTAAACTACATTACAAGGCTACTGTTAGCAAAATAGCCTGGTACTGGCATAAGAACAGTCACATAGATCAATGGAACAGAATGGATGGCCCAGAAATAAACCCATGTCTTTGTGGTTAATTAATAGTCGACAAGGGGCAGAAGCATAAGGTGGAGTAAAAATAGCCTCTTCAACAAATGGCGTTGGGAGATCTGGACAGCTACATGCAAAAAAATGAAACTCAGCCACAAACTTACACCATACACAAAAATAAACTCAAGATGGGTAAAAGACTTAAATATAAGTTGTGACACCATAAAACTCCTAGAGGAGAACATAAACAGGAAAATCTCAGATATTCCACACGCGCAATATTTTCACTGAATGTCCCCTAGAGCAAGGGACATAAAGGAAAGAATAAATAAATGGGACTTCTTCAAAATAAGAAGCTTCTGCACAGCTAAAGAAAAAATCAGCAAAATGAAAAGGGAACCAACCGTATGGGAAAACATATTTGCCAAAGATACCTCGGACAAGGGTTTGATCTCCAAAATATATAAAGAACTCACAGGACTCCACTCTAGGAAGACAAACAATCCAAATAAAAAATGGGCAAAAAACCTGAACAGACAGTTCTCCAAGGAGGACATACAGAGGGCCCAGAAATATATGAAAGGATGCTCAGCATCACTAGCCATCAGAGAGATGCAAGTTTAAACCACAATGAGATACCACTTCACACCAGCCAGAATGGCCATCATCAGCAAATCAACAAAAAGTGCTGGCAAGGCTATAGAGAAAAGGTAACCCCAGGGCACTCTCGATGAAAATGCAGACTGGTGCAGCCACTGTGGAAAACGGTATGGAATTTCCTCAAAAAGCTAAAAATGGAACTCCCTTTTGACCCAGGAATTCCACAACTGGGATTATACTCTAAGAGTCCTGAATCACCAATTCAAAAGAACTTGTGCACCCCTATGTTCATGGCGGTGCTGTTTACAATAGCCAAGTGCTAGACACAGCCTAAGTGCCCATCACTAAATGAGTGGATCAAAAAACGGTGGTACATTTACACAATGGAATACTATGCAGCAGAAAAAAGGAAGGACCTCCTACCCTTCGCAACAACATGGATGGAACTGGAGAGCATTATGCTAAGTGAAATAAGCCAGGTGGCAAAAGGCAAATACCATATGATGTCATCTGTAAGTGGAACCTAATAAAAAAAACAAAAAAAGTGAACATAGTATAACCAGAGACATGGAAACAAAGAACAAACTGACAGTAACTAGAGGGGAAGGTAGAGGGGGATAACAGGGGAAAGAAGGGGAAGTGTCATCCAGGAACGTGCATAAAGCACCATGGACAAAAGCAATGGTGGGGGGGTTGAATGTGGGATGTGGGGATGGGCAGCGCAGGGGAGAGTAACAGGGAGAAAATGGGGACAAATATAATTGAACAACAATAAAAAAATAAAAGAGGCCACGTGCTGTGGAGAAGGCATCAGGTTGTTCTAGACTGAAATCTCAGTGCTGCTATTAGCTCTGTGACTAGATTAGTTTCTCTGTGCCCCAGCTTCATTTGTACCAGGAGGAAACTAGTGTCTATCCCAGGTGGATTATTATGGAAATTAAGTCTGATAATATAAGGTGCCTGGCACATAATGGGTAGCCATCCTCAAACCGCATGAGGAGGACAATGATCTGGGAAAGTTTGGATCTGGAACTAGTAAACTAGATCTGATTTGGAAAAAAAAAGTTACTATATAATCTCTACATATCATCCAGCCATAAAATTTTAAGCTTCTGTTTCCCCCCAGATATCATAAACTTTTATACTTTTCTTAGATGTTATATCAATACTTTATTAATATCTTACTTCATAATACACTTAGTTTACATTTTGCTCAATCTCTATTCTGTTTATTGTTTCTTTTCACTTTCATTTTGTTTGCACCTCTGACAGGTATATTTTTTTCTTCTTTAATTTCTTCTTATTATTCATAGAGTCATAAACTAGTTTGAGACAGCAGACAAAACAAACATTGCCCAACTGTCCTTAAGGATAACATATTCTGAATACTACTTCTTGGAAACCTAAAAGGCAAAGATAAAGTACCACAAGTAAGCAGCCTATATTCCCTCTGAGAAGCATCTCCTTGATCTGTGTTTTTCATGGGCCCAATGTTTTGAAAATATAAAGGAAAGAAGAGAAAACAAAAAAAGAAAACAATATTGGTTTCAAATATTTAAAGGGCAATCTAGTTTTATATAGTAATATACTCTTAAATTTGAGGCATTTAAAATAAATAGTAAGGTATAAACCAAAATAATATAAAGAATTTTTAAAAATTCAAAATATAATGAAGAAAAAGATAATTACAGTGACTGCCCCCTAAAAAAAAAACTTGAAAGAATAAGAGAAGAGGCAAGGTAGGAAAGTATCTGCAATAATAACTATGATTATCTATTCATTTATTCTTTTATTTACCCTGGACGTTGAGTCAGTAAAGCAGTCGTACCAGTATGTATGTTTTAAGTGCTTTCCCTGCCTCAGGGACTGTAGAGGAAACAAAAATTTAAAAAAGAAATACAACATGTTCCCTGCTCAGAAGGATCTTTCAGTTAGGTTCCTGACTTTCTAGGAAGCTGAGAAGGAAGCAGACAAGCTACTGTGGTCCAGCGGGGCGGGAGGAGAATGTGAGGCGGGGAAGCTTCTCATAAGGACGAGAGAGCCTCAGGACCACAAAAATTCAGAACCACAAATTCCACATTTTTCACTCCATAAGTTTTTCTAGGTGAGATATTAAACTAAAAGAAATCAAGATAACATTATGCTGGGAGATGCTTTTCCAGGAGTGTAGAAAAAACTGAATGTGCCTGTTTACTTTGTGTTAATGTTGAAATTCCTTTTGGCTGGTTGTCAAGAAGATTGAGTCAGTGGGTAGAAAGCCTTCAAGAAGTCAGGCTATAGCCAAATTGCAGATGCAGTCATGGAAAAAAATATTTTAGAGATTCTGATCAGTCCAGTGAAACCTCAGTATCCTCCTCTACACTTGATTGCCTCTAAGAGAGTAAAATGCAAGAAAGTTAATTTCATGGAGTATTTTAAAGGGTATAAATGAACAACCTCAGAGTTTTTTGCCCAATTTGCAAAACTACCCATATTACTATAAAATAGTACAGCATACAACTTGTGTGATATAAGCCAGAGAATTAACATATCAGTTAGGAAAACAGTTCCCCAAGGTCTTGGGATTTGATTAGAACTAATCTAAAAAATAAAACCTGAAAAAAATATAGTAATGAGCAAACAACTCACAGACTGTCTTTCAAGTCTTCTGCAAGAAAGTTTTTCATTTTTGCTAATTCATACATCTAAAAAGAAAACATCCTTTCATGTATGTTTATTCCAGAATATTATTGGACAATTAAAAAAAAAAAAACTAATCACTTTTAGAAAATATAGTCATATAATTCAAAATACAAATTCCTCACTTTCATATGAAAATTTAATAGCAAACCATGTCGGAGGGAGCAGTGTGTGCAAAACCTCTGGAGTCCAGAGAAAGGATGTCATATCTGTGGGGATGAGACACTGAGTATGACTAGAGTAGGGGTGTGGTGGGGTGTGGTGACAAGACAGCGAATGAGGAGTTAAGAAAGAGCTGAGTCATGAAGGGCCCTGTGCACTGTAGCAAGGCCAACTGCTGCTTATTGAGCTGAGCAGTGGAGTCAAGCAATCTCTCTATCTGGCAGGCTGGGTGAGTGCAGAAGTGAATGCAGTTTGAGTGGGTGTGTGTGTTTATGTTCTTCTTCCCCAGAAGTAATATATGTTGAACATGTGCAATTAATTTATTTCTCACCAGTGATTTTCTTGGAATAATTGTTACCCCAGGCAAAGCCGCGTGTGTATTCTTCTCAAAGAACACTCACAGTGTTAGAGATGAGGGAAGATGTTGAGAAGAGTAATAATGTTTGTAAGGTCATTTATGTTTAGAAGCAAATAAGCTATAGGAAGGCCACTCCTCAGTAAATGAAATTCACTGTTCTTGTTTATGCCTCCAGTTTATTTATTTTGCCCAATTTCTCCCATTTGGTGTCATTCTTTCCACACCATTCTGGTACTAAATTCTCATGGTCTTCTACCCTAATTCCTAGTGGGACCTGGTTTAATGAAGTGATCTTCAGCTTTTTCACTGAAAAGAAGAATGAATAGTAACTGAAATAACTTTGAGTTACAGCAATACAACCTTCCTTTGAAAATCATTCTAAAGCTATTTAAAAAGTTTATATTTCTGGATTACTTTATTTTTGTGTGCATGGAGAAAATGGTGAGCCTTTGAACAACCTAAGAATTTTCTGTCCTCAAATTCATTGCAAATCACAAGTGTGTCTATATGTGATCTAGGGAAATCACTGAATGTTAAAATTTCTGTATGTGAATCTATACTAATATATTTTAAATGCATAGAAGAACCATAAGAAAAACATGGCACCAATTAGTATGCTATAACAATAAATCAGAGCAGAAATAGATGAACAAAAGCAGAGAAAACATGAATGAGAAGGAGTCATAGGCTTGGAATAAATTTTAGAGTTAAAAATGAAGACTCGACTTCAAATTTCTGGCTCACATGTGAGGACTTGGAAGTCACCCCTGCATCCTAGCAACAAGTAAAAAGCTGAACAAACTGAAAAATCCACAACTCTTTTTAGGTCCCTAAGAGAAGGTCACAGGGGAAACTGTTGCCCCCAAACCGGAGAAATGTAAAGGCAAATACAGAGAATCACAACTTACCAGAGCAGAAACCTCTGCAGGACCCAGAGCCAGGGTAGGAAAGCCTAAACTATAGTCGACACACTGCTGGAGACTCCATGTGACTTATCTAAGGCATAAAAACTCCAGGGAAAGCCAGTGATAGGCGGCCCCCTGCTTTGATGAGTTTTCCTCCTGGAACCTGACACACAGTATCAGAAAAATCCCCTCATGATTCCTGCAGAGGGAGGAATAAAAGGAATCATTCTGAAAGCTGCCAGAGCACTTTGCTCTTCTCATAAGGTTGGTCCTCAGCAGAAGCCATTTAATGAGAGCCTGACCTGTTGTGATAACTAAACTAGGGAATGGTAAATGCGCACGCCTAGTCCACTTCAGACGTCCTTTCCCACCTAAAGGAGAGTGAGGGAGAACGGAGAAGCACTTGTGAAGTCCACAGTCTAGGGGCACATGCTCTCTAAACTGAGACCTAATCATAGGACTACAGAATGCTTTATCCTCCCCCACCACACCTCACCACTACATTACTAAAGGCCTACTCACAGTAGCTTCTTTTACCCAGTACAATTACAAGGCACACTAAAAGGCAAAAAACACAGTTTGAAGAGATATCAGAACTAGACTCAGAGCTTTGGCAGGGATGTTAGAATTATCCCACTGGGAATTTAAAACACCTAGAATTAAGATGCTAAGGAATCTAGGAAATAAAACAGAATGCATGCAAGAACAGATGGGCAATGTAAGCAGAGAAAGAGGAACTCCAAGAAAAAAACAAAAATAAGTGCTAGAGATTAAAAAAAAACAAACACTAACAGACATGAAAAATGCCTTTGATGGGATTATTACTAGACTGGACAGCAAAAGAAAGAATTTCTGAGTTTGAGGGTATTTTGATAGAAATCTCCAAAAACTGAAAAGCAAAGAGAAAAAAAAAAAGAAAAAAGAAAGCAGAATAGAATATGCCAAGAAATGTGGGACAAGTACAAAAGTTATAACATATTGTTGTCCACATCCGTGTTTTTTTCTTCTTAATCCCTTTCCCCTTTTTCACCCAATCCCCAGACCCCTTCCCTCTGACAGCTGTCAGTCTGTTCTCTGTGTCTGTAATTCTGTTTCTATATTGTTTGTTAGCTTATTTTGTTCATTAAATTCCACATAGAAGTGAGATCCTATATCATTTGTCTTTCTCTGACTGGCTTATTTCACTTAGCATAATATCCTCCAAGTGCATCCATGCTGTCACAAAAGGTAAGATTTCCTACTATTTTTATGGCTAAAAAAAAAAATAGTAAAAAATAGTAGCATTCTGTTGTGTAAATGTGCCACAGCTTTTTTTTTATCTACTCATCTACTGATGGGCACTTGGGCTGCTTCCAGATTTGGGCAAAGTGGGGAACAAATGGTGGCAGAAAGAGACTTTACTTTAGTTGGTGAGTTCAGAACACAGTATGTGGATAGTGTGTTATAAAGTTGTACACTTGAAACCTGTATGGTTTTATTCACCAATGTCACCCCAATAAATTCAATTAGAAAAGAAATCATGTAGGTATAAATTCTAACTATATATTCCCATATTATGAGAATAAGCATATTTTTTTATCAGAGAATATATACACAAGCATCAGCAATAATTATTTGGGGAGAAAGAAACTGATGTAGGAGAAAAGATAATCTTTTACTTTTTATTTATTATTTTTAGTATAATTTCAATTTGTTTTACATATATATGTTACTTTTATTCATAAATAAATGAAATGTCAAAGTTCAAATTATTTTAAAACATGTATATATGAAAGGGGAAACATAAGATTAACAAACAACTTTAGGAAAAAAGTTATAACGTATGTGTAATGGGAATACCAGGAGAAGAAACAAAAGAACAGAAGGAATATTTGAAAGAATAATGACTGAGAATTTCCCAAATAAATGTCTACTAACAAACCACAGATTCAGAAAGCTCAGAGAACACTAGGCAGGATAAATGCAAACAAACAAACAAACACAATAAAACAAAATGATATCTAGACATATTATCTTCAAATTATAGAAAATCAGTCCTGGAAAATAAAAAAAGAGGAACAATCAACTTACCTAATAGAGGAGTAAAGATAAGAATTTCATCTGTGTCCTCCTTAGAAAACATGCAAGCAAGGAGAGAGTGGAGTGAAATATTTGAAGTGTCAGAATAACCACCTACCTAGAATTTTGTGCTTTTAGAAATTGAAGGAGAAATAATAATAAAGAAGGTCATACATAATGGTAAAGGGATCAATTCTCCAAGAAGACTTAATAATCTTTAAAGTACATGTGCCTAGCAACAAAATGAGAAAAACTGATAGAATTGCAAGGACAAATAGATGAATTCACCATCATAGTCAGGGACTTTAACACCCCTCTTTCAGAATGGACAGATCCAGCAGACAGAAAATCAATAAGGGCATATTTGAACCAACAACATCATCGATCAATTTGATATAATACAGAGCTATAGACTACCTCACCCAACAACAGCAGAATATACAACCTTCTCATGCTTGCATCAAACATTCACCAAAATGGACCACATCCTGGGTCATCAAACACACCTTAACAAATTTAAAAGTATAGAAATCACATAGTCTCTACTCTTAAACCACAATGGATAGAACTGGAAACCAATAACATAAAAATAGCTGGAAATTTCCCCCAATATTGGGAAATTAAACAGCATGCATTTAAATAATATATGAATCAAAGAAGAAATCTCAAGAGAAATTTAAAAGTATTTAACCTAAATAAAAATGAAAACACAAGTAATGAAAATTTGTGAGATGCAGTGAAAGTAGTGCTTAATGGATAACTTATAACATTGAATAAATGTACTGGGATGGGGAAAAGTGGGCTTACAGTTGTATGTGAAACACAGAGTTTATTCTTATATTATTATTTATTAATTATTGTATTATTCAGTTGTAATACAACTTTAAACCTAGATTTGCACACCCTGTATTAGAAAAGAAACATCTAAAGTCAATCGTCTATGCTCTCATCTTGTAAAACTAGAAAAAGAACAAAATAGTTACAAAGGAATCAGTATAAAGTAAATAATAAAAATTATAGCAGAAATCAATAAAATTGAAACCAGGACATCAATAGAAAAAAATCAATGAAACCAATAGCTGGTTCTTTGAATAGATCAGAAAAAGAAAACAGAGAGAGAAAGAGAGAGAGAGCTAGAGAGAAAAAAAAACACAAGTTGCTAATATTAGAAATGAAAGAAAGGACATCATCCCAGAACCCATGGACATTAAAATAAATAGCAGTTCTATGCCCGCAAATTTGATAACTTAGATGAATTGCTGACCTAGACCAATTTCTTATAAGACACAAAAGAAGATATTTGTCAGAGATGACAAATAAGCATATGAAAAGATGCTTCGCATCATGCCACCAAACGCTAGGGGGGATGTGGAGCAACACGGATTCTCATTCACTGCCGGTGGGAATGCAAAATGGCACAGATATTTTGAAAGACAATGATCATTTTCTTACAAAACTAAACATACTCTTATGATGTAATTCCACAATTGCTCTCACTGGTCTTATCCAAAGGAGTTAAAAACTTAAGTCCACAGAAAAACCTACACACGGATGTTACAGAAGCTTTACTTCTAATTGCCAAAATTAGGAAGTGACCAAAATATCCTACAGTGGGTGATTAAAATAGTAACTATGATAAACCTAGACAATGGAATATTATTATTCAGTGATATAAAAAGAAACAAACTCTCAAGACATAAAAAGACATGGAGGAAATTTAAATACATATTGCTGTTTTTCCAAATCCATAGAATGTACATACCAAGAGGGAACCCTAATGTAAACTATGAATTTTTGAGTGATGATGGCCTGTCAATATAGGTTCATCTGTTGTAAGAAAATGTACCATTTTTATGGGGAGACTTTGCCTGTGTAAGGACAAGACTACATGAGAAATCTCTATAGCTTCTGCTCAGTTTTGCGGTAAACCTAAAACTGATCTAAAAAATAAAGTCTACTTTAAGTGTTTCCACAGATGTGGGAATGAAGTGAGAGTGAGTAACGAGGATGCCTTGGGTGACTGTTCAGCGCAAAAACTGCAAGGAGAGTTGCAGGTTTGCTGCAGGTTGTGGTGGCGGTGCCGGTGGTGGTAGAGGCAGTGGTCTGTTTTGCCTGGGGCATGTTACTCCGCCTGGTTTCCTGGGAAGCCAACTATGAAAACAGACTACTGGGAAGGAAACTTATCAGGGCGTGCACTAGGATCAACGGAAGTGAAAGCAGCAGAATTAAGCAGAGGAAGAAGTTGGGCTTCAGTGCAGTAATAAGATCTCAGCCAACAGGGAATTCTGAAGCTTGGATGGCCGTTCGTATTTGCCCTGACTTGTGGCACCAGTCGCCGAATGCAGACTAGTCCCCTTGGAGACCTGTGACCTTGGGTTCGGTAGACACGTGTGGCTCAGAGAAATTTCTAGGGAAAACTGACAGCTCATAGCTATCAGGCAAGACATTCTAGCAAGTGGGGAGTAAGTCCTGCAAAAGGGTGTGGGTGTCCAGGCACAGCAGCTGCAATATGATATATTTGGGAAATCCTAGTAAACATGTCCATTAGGCCACCTACAGGATAAAGAATTGTGCTGAAGATATAATTATTACTGGCTATCTAGGTGAGTGCTATGAAGGCACCTTGTTTTGAACAGGATTGGGAAGAATATCATTTTTGTTTAAACTGCCATGTGTGAGGCACTGTTCTAACATTCTCTCGTGTGTTAGTTCATTAATTTGTGACAACAGGCTAATATTAATATCTTCATTTTTACAGAAGATTAAAGTTCGGTGAGAACTGCTTGACTTTCCGTCTCCCTATATTGTTTACTAAAAGACTTTGATAAATTGATTTTAGGAGGGTAGAATAGGTCTGAATTATGAAGCTCTGTTTGGTGGGACGGTTCGGAGAAAGAGTGTCATTTGAAAAACGGAACGTTTTGGGAACCCTCTGAGCTTTTAAGGAAGAATATAACAAGAGTAAGAGAATAGATAAATTCTCCAAAGTGTATAGGATGGTGAAGATAACTACTTCACTAACATTTTAGCTAACTCTCTTTAAAGGGACTGGTCTCGGGCCAAAGGTAATTAAGCCAGTGATTATTCAGTAATGGCAGCTGTCCTCTCTAGGCAAACACCATGGTGGATAATAAAGCCTTTTCTACATTTGGCTAATGGTATATTACTGCTCATAATGAGAAATGTTTGGGTTTGCATTATTTTTTAAAGCTAAAAAAGAGAAAAGACAACCTGAATCTTACTTATTTTGCATCTGACTCACATTGAGTCAATGCATAACACAGTACAAATCCAATAACCTGTGCTTACCTGAAAGAAATTTTCTAATTTACATAGCACATATTTTCAAGTTTAAAATGAACACAACCCTGATTTCCTGGACATGTATGGAATTCCTGATGACAATTCACATAGAAATAACTTCAGGGCATGGAGAGATAAAGCAAAGAGTTTGTTTTAAAGGACACAAAAACCCTGGGGAATTTTGCTTTGAACACCATAGAACTGACGGAAGTGTGATAAGATATGAGACTAAAGGGTATGTTGGAGCCATACAGCAAAGAGATGAGAATTTCAAAACTCCAAGTTCAATGGAGGTTTTTGAATGGATCTTAGGAAAATATATTTAGTCATATTTTGGAGACTGAATGAGAGAGGTGAGAGCATCAGGCAAGGAAAATTATTACCACAGTTAAGATTTCATCATTGTTTGAACTCAGGGATGGAGATTTTATATTCATAAACCTCACAATTTTGTGTCATCCTAGGCTTTGAGTTCCTCTGCAAAATTCTAAAATATATTCCACTTTCAAAATAAAATAATGATCTCTTCCTTGAGCACTAATCATGAATTTTCAAATGCTTACTATATGTTGCCTCAAGAAGATCCTGCTATAATAGCATAGTAAACAAAATGTTAGTCTTATTATCTCTATTTTAAGTGTTCTTCTTCCCAACCCTTGTTCATAGATAATATCATCATCCCAATTCAAAACTTAAAAAATGGTTTCTCACCATATTATAATCATATAGTAAATTAACTGGTCTCACATTTATTGTACAGATGAGCTAACTGAGCATCAGAAAGATTGGGCATATGATTCAATTAACAAAAAGAAGGCAGGTTTGGAGCCCAAGACTCTCTGACTCCGAAAATGTTCCCCTTTCAGAAACTGCACCAAATATTCATTCTGTGTTCCTCTTTTAATCAAGAACCTATTACCTTTTCCTAGGTATTATTTCTTGTATTTGTACATTATTTTATAATTACTTTCACACCTTTGACACCCTAATACTCATCTTTAT
Organism: Mormoops blainvillei; assembly: GCA_004026545.1. Classification (NCBI taxonomy): domain Eukaryota; kingdom Metazoa; phylum Chordata; class Mammalia; order Chiroptera; family Mormoopidae; genus Mormoops; species Mormoops blainvillei. The sequence continues at coordinate 180,531 of PVJD01002417.1, read as the reverse complement.
TTTCTAATATATTAATTACTGTGCTACACTCCTGATTTGGTTCTCTATTTCTAGTTTCCTTTCTTCCAAACCAGCCAGCAAATCACTGGTGGTTTTTCTATTCTTAAAACATTGCTTCTACTTGGCTACTTCCTTACTGAAAAATATTTACTGGCTCCTTCCCACTTTACAACAAACTCCTTACTTTGGAACACAATACCCTTCACAATCTGTTTCAGGCTGTTTTTCTAAATGTATCTCTCACTGCTCCCAAATACAAACGGTACTCAAGTCAAACTAATCTATTCACAGTAAGTCACGCACTGTCTCTTGAACTCACCAGTAAACATGGAAATTCCCGTCTCTTGTTCTCATACATGTAGTTTCCTTCATCTGGAAAAGTCATAAATGCTGCCCTGTAGTGAATTCCTGTGACTCTCCAAGCGCTGCGCTAGGATTTTTACAGACATGATTTCCAACTTTCAAAAGAACTTTCTAAATCTTTCATTTTACAAAGGAAGAAAAAAAATCTTTGACTATTAAGAAATCTATACAAGATAATACAACTACCAAGAAAACAGTGTGTCTACCTGGTGTGTTTACCTACAAATTCCATGACTTTTTAGTATACTATACTGTGTTCTGAATGTCTTTTCTTTTATCTGTTAGAAATTTTACCTGTGACTCAAAGTCCAGCTGAAATCATAACTTCTTCATATAAATGTTTTTATGTATAAAAGCAACAGGTCTCTCCTTTGAATTCCTTAAACCTTGTTTGTGTTCCTGTGTATATGTGTGTGTACAATTCATTTGATATTGACCATAATCCTTTCGAGCTACAATTCTCTTTTCATGTGTACTTGCGTTATCAACAACTATATTTTGTATTTCTCAAGAATGCCATCTTCTCTTCAGAATTTTAGTAGAGATATAAATAGGGTTGCATAGGCAAAGACATTATTTAAGGATTTGCTATGAAAAAGATCATTCAATGGAAAGATGAAATTATTCTTTAGCAAGCACCATAAATGGAGAGAAATATGCAGTTATTAAAATAGATTAATTTCTCCTCAAGCAGGCAGTAATGTCTCTCAGATCCATAGATGAATAGAAGGTAGAAACTAGGACAAAAATAGAGTAAAAATACTGGCAAGTGAGTTAGTGTCAGGAGAGTAATGGCTTTGTGGTTGCTTTCAGTCTCATATGTTTTGGACAGTGTGGCAACACGAGCAAAAGAGCCCGATAGCATGAGTCATAGACAGGAGGCTGAAACTGGAAGTCCTGGCATGGTAGCGTGAGGTCTGAACCTTGAAGCAGCATTCATAACAAAGGTTTGCATGTGATGAGAAGAAGGATCTTGTAGATGAAGTTTACCCAGGAAATTTCAGCGTCCATTTGCAGGCCCAACATGTAATTTCTAAAAGTCACTAACTCCTTGTAGCTATTTAAATTTAAATGCTAAATAATTAAAATTAAATAAAATTTAAAATTTTGTTCCTTCATTACGGTAGCCACACTTCAAGTGTCCAGGAGCCATGTGTAGCTTGCAGATACTGTATCGACTGTGCAGATAGAGAACATCATCATCATTACAGAAGGTTTTTTTGCATAGTTCTGACTAAAGTACAAAGAAGGTATAGTATTTTTTTCCAGTTTTCTCAGTTTCTAAAGCCTATAGCTTATCAATTAGTGTGGTTAATAAGCCAGAAGTGTAAGTAATTTAAATAAATTGCAGTCAGTTTACTTAGTATTATAGGAGCGGTCCCAGTAAAAAATTTTTTCAGAGAATAACTAGCCTTCAAGGTTTGGGAGGAATTGAAAGTAGCAGATGCAGTGTCATTTGAATTGGGCATTGACACATCTTTTGAGATGAGGAAGGGCATTCAGGCAACAAGCATTAGCACAAGCTTAATGATGAAAGGCATGAGGGCTGACAAAAATGTGTGGAAAATAGTAAATGATTCACTTTGGTGAGGATTTAGAACAAATATAGGGGGAAAATGTAAGAATTTGGAGAAAGGTGGATTGAGATCAACTAGTGAAGGCTTAAAAGTTTGTTTTTAATTTAAACAAAGAACTTACTATAAGGGACATTGCCATTTGTTCTTTGGGAAGGTAAGTCTTCCATTCCTATGATGTTAGATGTCATAAGAGTGTCACTGAAAGAAAAAAGGAAGTGAAATTTTTTAGGATGCTGCTTCAGTAACTAGGGACAGGGAGAGAGAGAAATATGTGCTATAGAACCCACATAAATGCAGAAAAAAAGGAGAACCAGAAATGACTCAGATTTCAAGTGTAAGGGAGAAAGAACATTACACTGATGCACAGGGTCATCAAAAATATGATGACTTCAGTTTCAAGCTTGTTAATTTCAAACACTTAGCCACAAACTGAGGGGGTCTCAGTGGAGGGAAACACTTGGACTTCATCCTGTGATAGTTGGACCTTAAAAAGGAAATGAGATGATGGAACGATGAAAGATTCTGAATTCAGAAAAGAGTAACAGGGGAAGAATTTAATGAAGAAGGAAGACAAGGTAAACTCAGAAAAGGACAATAACAATAGCATGAAAGACCCTGTGAGAGAGAGGCTTCAGAGGAATGAGCGGTGAGCAATCTCCAAATTCGAAAAGAATTCAAGGACAACCCCTAAAGGAAAAAGAATGTGGGGATTTGGAGAACAGCAATGATTGTTGAGACATCTTCAGTAGAGCGGGACAGGTGGAGTTCTATGACTGATTATAAAGGATTATTTAGGCAGGAGCTGGTAATGAGGTTGTAGCTATTTCATTGTTTCCCTTTTCTTCTCATCTCCATCATTTACTTTTGCTTTTGTTTCCGTTTTCAGTGTGACAGTTGAAGCAGACATTTAAATCCTTCTGCCACCACATTTAACAGCCATCTGCTTCTGTATCTATCTCCTTTTCCTTCTCTCTTGTCACTGTAGTTGAACTAACTGATCTTCTAACAGAAAACAACCATCCAATTTGCTCTGCATTCTATTCTTTCCCACCTACTTACCTTGGTGTCACTTCAACAGTAAAATTCCTTCTCTATTAAGCATGATCAAGTTTTACCATTTTTCCTCTATGCTGTATCTTTCTCATCAGTACATATGAAAGCATTCTCTTTTGATCAACTTTTCCTACCAGTTGCCATATCAGTCCTCTTTTTCTCTTTACAGGAAAGAACCTCGACAGTGATGTCTAATCCAATCCCTATTTTCTCTGTCCCCCACTCCATACTTTTTTACTTAATACTGACTTAAGATCACTATTATCAAGGTCAATATTTCTACATTATGTGCCACATCTAGACTCAGTCAAGAGAGGACACTTTCCCAGGCCCCACAACTTAGAAATCTCTGCTCGAGCTGTCACTGGCTGAGCTGCTCCCCCACAGAGCAAGCTGTTCGTTCTTCCAGGAAACCAGACCCCAAATTCCTACTAAAATCACATAAGGCCACTTCAGAATCTATCCCAGCCTCTTCCTTGGACCTGACCCCTCAAGAGTAGATTACATCACTGGCATAATTATCCCTAGTTCAGAAGGATTGCCCAAAAAACAGCTGTTTGTGGGGTGTTAACAGTTTGGCCAGAGCTTTCCTGTGCAATAGTTTGGCCGTGACAGAGTATAGAATTTATAGTAGGAAGAAAATAGGGGCAGGACCCTCATACTTACATATCTCAATACTGAAAAAGAATTAGAGCATGCTAAATTTTGATGTGTCTTTTCACAGCATTGAAAACAAACTGTCAGAGGAGAAAACTTTTAACAGTTTGTTAGCTTGATTTATAACATAAATATCTAGATGTGTAGTATGTGCTACACATACTGAAAACGTTAGACGGCCCTGACTTGTGTGGATCAGTTGGTTGGGCGTCATCCTGTCTACTGAAAGGTTACGTGTCTGATTCCCGGTCAGGGCACACACCTAGGTTGCAGGTTTGATTCCTGGTTGGGAGCACGTGGGAGGCAACCAATCGATATTTCTCTCTCACATTGATGTTTCTCTCTCCCCCACCCCACTCCTTTCTCTCTCTCTCTCTAAAAGCAATGAAAAAGTATCCTTAGGTGAACGGAAAAAAGTGTTAGAAGTAGGCCTAACTGGATTTAATATTTAAATCCCAATATATTTTTTACTTGGCTAAGCAGTAACATTCAAGGGAATGAGTCACTCCCTTCTCATGAGCCTCCCTCTTCCCTGGCCTTCCACATTCGCGTCAGCTGCTCAGGCTCCTTTCAATGGCCTTGGACATCTCGCCTGACAATCTTTTCCATCTTTACACATTCTCTTAATTAGAACACATATGTTTGTAGCCTTAAATGCCATCACCTGCTGATGACTCCTAAATTATATTCTAGCCAGAATCCTGATCTCTAGACTCATACGTGGGTGGCTTGCTTGAACACTTAATTTGTCTAATAATTATTTCAAAGTATGATATTCAAAATTGAGTTTCTGATCTTTCTTCTCCAAATCTACTCATTCCCCATCTCAGTACAGAGTGGGCCAAAAGTAAGTTTACAGTTGTGAGTATGTGAAACATAGTTTATTCTTATATTATTATTTATTAATTATTGTATTGTTTTCCATATGAACAACTGTAAAGCTTTTGCCTCATCCTCTATATAGCAACTTTAGTGTTACAATTATTTAGGCTCCTCTCTTTCTCTCAAACCCTGAATCTCTCAGACTCTGCCAGTTCTATCTGTAACATGTATCCAAAAATCTTTTCCTTTGCTGCCTAAATCATGTTGCCTTTTACCTGGATTATTGCAAAATTTTTCCAGTTAGTTTTCAACATTTTATACATAATTCTCCTATTATCATGTTGGTTATAGCAATTCACCCCACTGCTCAAATTCCTGCAACATTTTACATTTTGTTACAGAGTAAAAGCCAAAGTCTTTGACTGCGCTAACCTAGGAGGCCCTTAATGATCTGAGCAACTGACCTGTGTGCCCACTGACTCCCTACCTTTTTCTTCTTCTTCTACTGTTCCTTTCCCCGCTCTATTCCAACCACCCTGGTCCCCTGACAGTTCTTTTCGGTCACACCAGGTAAGTGCCCGCTGCACAGCCTTTGCACACACCCTTCCCTTTGCTTGGATTTGTCTTTCTCCAGGTGTCCGTGTTTTTCATTCCTCATCTCTTTGATATCTTTGCCCAAAAGTGACTGAAGTGACCATTCTGCCACACATCTTAGGACTCCTTCCATGACCAAGACACTCATTCTTTGATCTACTTAGAGCGTTGGCAGGGTATCCAGAAAAGGGATACTCGACCCCAAGGAGCTGCTTTGCCCAAGGTTATCAATCCTACCAGAGCGTAGCCCACGTTCAGTGACTGGGTACCTCGGGAGTAAAAGTACTCATCTCCCTTCTCAGTTTGAAGAACCATTCTGGCTATAGACTACCCACAGGATTAGCTGAGTTCTCACTTACAACTGCATTGTTGTTCAACATTTCCTACTGTCGAGTCCTGCCTCTCATTCCATATCGGTGTATTTGCCAAAGGTGTTTCCCACTCCCCCACTTCATGCAAATCTCTGTCTCAGATTCTGTTTTCAGGAAACTTAATCTGAGAGTTGATACCAGACATGGTCCTAAGGAGTAGGCTCTGAAATGAGGTATTGGAACTAGATTACTCACTCCTCACCCTCAACCTCCAGCCAGCTAGGGAATTAAAAGCAGATTTACTGTTGGCAGGTATGTTACTGATAGCCCCTAGTCTACAGTAGCAGTTTGGTTCTTAAAATTTCACTAGGAGTAATCTAACATTAGATACAAGTGAGAGACAATGTACAAGTGGGAAAAAATTCTCAGTGTTTGAAAGAGTTATGGGAAATAGAAAATACAAGCACTGTAGAATTGATGGCTGTTGCTGAGTGCTATCAGTTCACTAGGAAAGACAGTGGAAGACTAAAGGTGATTAATTATTAACTACTTTATGCAAAGTAGAAAAGCCAGAGGATTTTCTGTGCTGCCTACAAAGGGACCCTCATCTCCTGCAGTGGAGTTGGGGGAGAAGAAAGTAAGATCATACACAGGACTTAATTATAAGGTTAGGAGAGTTCCACAGGAGATTGAATTTTCAACGTTGGCAAGACCACTACACCAAAGTCAAGGTCCTCTTTGGAAAACAGTGTGAACCAAAGACAGAACAGTGATGCCTGGGTTGATGCATCAAAAAATCTTGAATCCCTAGATTTCCTTGGACCCTCTGGGCTGGCAAAAATGGTACACTCTTCTCTTTTAAAGGCTAGTACTCCCCCTTGCATGAAGACAATGAAAAAAGGCCTTTGTCATATAAGATAAGGATCTTATACCCACTGCTCTTGGAGACAAAGTCAGTAACTATAATCTACTTATGACAAAACCTGACCAGGAAGTTCTGGACCTGTTACCAGAAGAAAGAGCCTGCAGATTGAACAAGTTACAGAAACTAACCAACATGTACTTGCAGGAGCTGGGAGAGTGTGTATGTTTATATGATTGGATTCTAATGGTGCTAGATCAAAGAAAGATGTAGCATAAGGTTGAAAAAGTAGAGGTAGTGTATGAAAGCCCTTACCTATGATACAGGGTGCCTATACCCTTAGAGGTTGTATTGACATGTTTCCTAGGATGGCTCTAGTAAGCCTGGCTATAAAATTGGTCCATGGAAAATGGTAGACAGAGGCAACAAAAGGCTAAGAGAAGTTGGCATCCTAGATTGAGAAACCAATCAGACTTTAGAAAGTGACCACATAACTTTCCATATATTAAAATAATAAGAAATGCACTTGTGAGAGGGGATTTCAGCATTATTGAGAGGGTTTTATAGGCAGGGATTAGTGATAGAAAATGCAGTTGCAGACCTAGGCTCCCTCAGAGCAATGTAAATAAGATTCCAAAATAACAGAGACCAGGGGCCAGCAATTAATTATGAGAACCAAAGTAGGTGTACCATTGCAATGATAGTCAAGGTAGGAGTGGTAGCCAGGACACCGGATGTACAATGACCTACAGAAATAGTTAATAAACAAGATGTTCCAAAAGTCAAAATAAATGGGCAGGCAATATTGTTCAATTTAAACAATCAGAAAAGTCAAGGATAATCATTAGGAGGACAGTGTCAAAAAATGTCATGTGCCTTGTCCTATTTCCGCACCTGAGATAGTTCTCAAGCCATAACCTAACCCACATACTGAACATTCCCCAGGAAGGAGAAATTTTCATCGCTAAGGCAAATGTATAGAGTGAAGATTCACTGAAGCTATCATGTGAGATCTAAGTGGACCTCGATATTTGAGGATATTTTGAGCAGTAGCAGCATGACCCTCATGTTAGAGACATATGGTTATCAGGCAATAAATGGTATCCTGAACTATAGCAAGGTTATAGTGAGTCCAGTGGATTCAGATACCCAGTCAGTAGTTATTTTTCAAGTTCTGGAGTGTATAGTTGGAATGAAAATACGTGACAGTAAGCAGAATTCCCCATAATCACTTTTTTGACTTGTACAGTAAGAGTACATAGTGATTTATACTAAATGGAAGTTTCTGATATTGTCCCAAGTCCCCAACTGTTATGATCCTTAAAGGGCATATTTCAATATACATATATGAAGGAATATCTCAGCTTTGAATCTCTCATAGGATTGGCTGAGCTCTCTGTTGCAACTGCATTGCAATCCAATTTCGCTTTCTGCCAATATTGTTTCATTCACTCATTTATATTCATTGTTTCAAATGATACTTTCAAATAAACTTTCTGCATACATTTTTATCTTAAACTCAGTTTCAGGGAATTTGATTTAAAACAATGACCTTTTTAGTTAGGCCTTTCCTGAGCATATTATATAAAATTCTAATCTCTCATCATCTCAATCACCCCCATGCTCCTTATGCCCATTCTATTTTTTTTCTTAACATCACTATCTAAATTCTATGTACTTTAAGTATTTATTATGTTTATTGTCTCTATGAACCCCCTACACTACAATTTATGTCCTTTTGAGAGAAGGCATCTATTTTATTTACTGCAGAATCTTCCATGCCTGGTACATAACAATTGTTGAATATATTGATTGTTGAATAAATAAATTCCTGCAACTCTAGAGGTAGTATTTCACACTTGCAATCACTTGCTAAACAGAATTGTGTATTTCCAAAATGGAGCAAAGAGCTGTCAGACACCATATATTTATTGTTAACTCAATGGTCACTAGCTATTTCAAGAAACACTATTTTCTTTTATGTACTCTCAGTTCAGAGCCAGCATACATAAGAGAAGAACCAGAGAGCACAGTGAAACATATCCTAACTAGTTAATGAAGAAGGATGAATTCACTGGCAGAAGATTCATCTTAGGAATTTAGAAAGTAAAGAATCACCCAATTGGTGGTAGTAGATGTGAAGCACAATGGAGGATATGTAGAAATAGAAATAGAAATAATATAAATATAAATATAAATACACGCACACATACACACACACACATATATGGGTACTATGGAAAAAGCTATGGAAGAGCAAGATATTCCTAGCGAGAAAAATAGCATGTTGAAAGCTAAGTTGGGACACCTAATTAGAAAAGAGACAATAGCCCAGCTAAAATAGGGAATACTAGGACAGGTGATGGGAAATATATTTACATTGTTGGGTTCTGCTAAGTAGATTATTGAGTGCGTGGTGGCGGGATGAAGATAAGAGTCAGTAAGAAATAAGGACTTCTTTGTCTTTTCAACAAGAAAAGCATAATAATAAAACTTGGGTTTTAGAGAATTTAACCTGGCGCATTCCGGCTAGACTGAGACAGGGCTCAGGCTAGAGTCAGAAACCTAAGTGGGAGGTGGTTGCAATAATCAGGACTGAAATTACTGGGAAATAAGATTAAGGGAATATATAGTGAAAATGTTGTATTAAAGAGATATAGAAAGCCTTGAAAGAGACCGTTTGGGACGCAAAGAGGCCCCGACCTTGGGAAATAATTATGACTCTCGTCTTTGTCAATTAGGCTTACAACATTATTTTTTTCCAAAAATCATTATACATAATCATATCACTCCATAAAGAGTATGTGGTATAAAGTAGAAATCAAATCTAATGAATAAAAATATGTATTTATATTACCTCAAGACATAAGAGCTGCTTAATGTTGGCACTGGAAACTTATTGCACTATCTGAATGTGCTAATTTGAAAGAGAAAGTTTTATAGCCCTGGCTGGTGTTTTCTGTGCCCTATTCCCTCAAGATCAAAAAGGCTTCTCTCAGAAATCCCCAAAGACATGCAGTATCTGGAGGAAGTATCATGCACAGAGCTCCCAGAAGTGCACATTTGAGTACCATTAGCAAAGGAGGGAGGGTTTGCCTCAAATTTCATGGGAATATGCGAGGATAAAGGTCATTGCTAAGGCAGCCAGGACTCAAACCACACAGGGACCCAAGGCTTAAAGTCAACAACTTCTATAATACACTAAAACAAAATAAAAATGATATAGAGAGCAGCCTGTATTGATACTTTCCAGAGGAAATTGAGCCTTTGGAGCCACTTATTGTAGTCAGCCACATGTCATATGCTCAGGGGAAATCAAGCCTGATGACTGTAGAAGCCCAGGTAACACTGGCAAAAGAGACATTTGCAGAAGCGTAGGCTGAAATATCAATATTAAAAGCAGGTGGGAAATAATTGCATGTCATCTCAAGCAAGGCCTTGATTTATAAATTTAAAATAATGAGTATTCAAAGTTTTTGAAAGCTGATGTCTCCTTCTAAAGATTTCACAGACAGCCTCTGACCAAAATAGTATGAGGAATAATCACTCATTCCATGCAGGCTTGTGGTTTTTTCAGTGACCTTTAGAGCTGAGGGCTCATTCTCAGTATTTAACTTTAAGTCAATGTTTCTTTCTTGCACAGCCGGGTGCCAGAAGATAATATTCCCAATTATGTAACGCCGTGATTCCAAAAAACCAACAAACAAAAACCCAACAAGTTTCTTAGAAGTCATTCTCAATAATTATTCTAGCCCGGACTGGTGTGGCTTAGTGGGTTGGGCGTCATCCCACAAACCAAAAGTTCTCTGGTTTGTTTCCCAGCCAGGGCACACGCCTGGGTTGCAGGCCAGGTCCCCTGTTCGGGGCGTGCAAGAGGTAACCGACTGATGTTTCTCTCCCTCTCTTCCTCCCTCCCTTCCTTCCATTCTCTCTAAAATTAAATATTTTTTAAAAATAATTATTCTAAAAAGTTGTGCTAGTCCAACACAATGCCTCCTGTTTTCTGTGCATGTGCACGGTTGTGCATACAAGCGTGTGAGTGGGCTGTGCCTGTGCATAGGGCACCCCCCCTCTCACTGGCTAATACATGGTGCTCTGTCGTGAGAGCACCTGGGATAGTTTCCTGCACCCAAGAACAAACAAAATTTACGGCCACATTTTTCCGTGAATAAAAAGCCTCTAAGTTTGCTGTCATCATCTTATATCAATTTTCACGCACTGTGGAACAAGATTTAAGGATAGAAAAGGAGTGTGCTGGTGTTATTTTTAAGGTTGACAGAAAGTATAAGTGTTGGGCTAACAGCTGTAATTGCGCATATTTACATTATTTCAGACTAACACTGGGTTTTTCTGTTGGATTTTTTAATCACTCTAAAATTGCTAGGGTATTAAGAGAGACTAACTATGACATTAATCCCTGGGAAGAAACCCTAACCATACTGTCACCTCTGCACAGCACAATAAGATTAAAGGACTCTAGGTCTCTATCAATACATTGGCAAGAAATAATTTTTTTAGCATTTTCTATGGCTAGCCCTGTGCCACATAATGTGGAGGACATATAGGCTAATAAGATATTGTCACCACTGTAGTAGAATTTATTATTTTATTTTCATCATTGTCTGAAGTCCAAAAAGCTATAATTCTAAGTGAAGCAACTTGGACAAACAACTTCAGTTTATTAGTGAAGCTGTGTCCCAGGCACCCATGGGAGAGGGCTGAGAAAGGGACCTTCCTTTTCCTGGCTCACTCCAAACTCCCTTCCTTCCTTAAACATAGATGCATCTTGAATATTATGTCAAGAGTTTTTAGTCATCGATGAAAGAAATCTCATCATAATCTCATAAAGTTTGTGATTAAACATTCTGGGCTACACTGAAAAGTGGTAGTTCATAATTTTATACAGCGAAGAATATGTACACTTCTACTCTTAAAATGGTTGGTCAGTTTTAGTCTGTAACCCTCTTAGGAACTCTTAGTAAAATGCATATCCTTTCAAAGCCAGGTTATGTCCCCACCAAAAAGCTATACGGTTTATTTACTTGAATACAAATGTAGAAAACATCTAGTCAGTTCATAATAGCTATGGAAGAGCCAAAAATCTTGTATATTCAGGGTACTATGTATATTTAATTTTGATATAAGAACAATAGGCAAAAAGAGATTTGTTTTAATGTTTATATATTTTTTGTGTGGTGCTATCAAAGTGGACTCTGTTAATGGGTGAGCATAGATAAACTAGTCAATGCAAATGCTGTTCCTTTGGGGCAGGCCCTTTACAGTGTAAATGCAATGTCACATAATTTGCACAAACTCTTGCATACCTACTTTTCTATGGTTTTACACTATCATAACATGGCTGTGGAAGGATAAAGTCCAGAAAGTTTTGACTATGCTTATGTATCTGCAGCTTAATATATTTTTGAGAAAAAATAAACAAAGCAGGCATATATATATTTTTGGCAGCCTATTTCCTTCTTATATGAATATGCAAAAACCCACCTGTTCAAACTTTGCGGAAAAACAGCACTGACATATCGATGGACTGACTATATTCTAGAATTAGGCCCATTTACAGATCCCAAAATGTCCTTTGAAAGATTTGCCCGCTGCCACAGGTAGTCAAATCTGTTTCTGAGAAAAAAAAATTGATTGACTGACTAAGAAGAATTTTATGCACAACAAAAAATATTGTACAGCTTAATCCCTGTCCCAAGCTTGCAGATCTTCAAGAAGTGCATGATATCTATTGTGATAGTTGAAAGGCAAGGAACATATTTGAATGTATTTACTGTTCTTACTTTCCTGTTTCAAAGAACATTGCTTTTTCTTCCTTGGGTACCAAATCAATAAAAGTCTTTCCAGGACAGCAGCTGTTACTTAATGGCCCCAAAGAGTTAATGCACTATCTAAATTGAATGCAGTTCAGTGTCCACACCAAGTGGGTCCTCAATTACAGTTGATGGATTGACTTTTTCATGAGCAGTAAAAACTCAGCTTATTGGGATGCATCCTGTGAGACTAAATATCAATAATTTAAGAGCACTGCGCTTTGAGTTCTATGTGGCAACACAACAACATGTATACACATAAAAGCTACATCTGTTTCCATTTTTTTAAAAAGTTGTTTTAAAGTTGTTTTCTAGTTAACTGACAGATGCTGAGATTCTCAATGTCGAATGACAATCTAATCATACTGAGGCTATAAACTTGGTTTGATATAAATGTTCTGATAGCAATATTAGAGTAATTATAAAGAATTTGAAGACTCAAACATCTGAAGATGCAAGCTTGTTGTTTAGTTATCAGAAGTTAAAATCATAGTGATAAAGGTTACCTATCAATGTGAAATATTCATTTGAACTGCTCATTGCATATTATCTTTAGCATATAGATTTTGATAACTTTCTATATTATCATATGCCATGATTTAAGGAAGATGAGTAGGTTTGTAAAGATGTACCAGAAAATGGCCATTTCTTGTGATCAGGTGACACCCTTTGGTCAGGTGAGAGCTCAGAAATCATCTACTTAGTCAAAGCAGAATCTTAAGGCCTGAGGGAATGGGCTGTTGGGTACTTTGGCAGAGGATTGCTTTTGCACCCTGCACTCAAGCCGGAGCTGTGCTCTACGCCTGAAAAAGTTTGAGCAAATAAACTGACGTGCATCTAACACCACAAAATGGGAAGTGGAATTAGCGCAGAGAGTAAGGAGTCAGCCAAAAGATCAAAGGAACTGGAGAAAAAGCTTCAGGAGGATGCTGAGCGCGATGCAAGAACTGTGAAGCTGCTGCTATTAGGTAGTATTTTATTTCTTTTGCTTTCAGCCTTTAATGCTGTCTTCGATTGTGTTGTGTTTACTTTTTCAAATATTAAGTGTATCACCATATGGAATATTTATTATGAAAATGTGTTTGAAAACAAATGGACTTTATATATACTTTATAAATATTTACTAATTTTGTTTAGTATTTTATTACATGATTTTTTTAAGTAGAGAGATAAATATTTATTAAATGACTCAACTGCTCTGTCAATAACATAATTTACTATTATTGAGCAAAAACTCATATATGTTTATTATTTTATTGCATCCTAATAATTTCTTAATGTCAGCTTTTTAATACTGAAAACAATCTTTAATTACAAGTTATAAAGGTTTATATTATTTTGTTTGACCAGAAATATGTTGTTTGATATCCAAATTAATGTTGTTGAATTACTTGTGCTGTTAAAGCCAGTAAGTCTGAAGTTATTTAACAAGTAACAATAAGGAACTTTAAATTATATTAATAATTTTACTCAGGTTTCTGAATATTACCTGTGATATTGTCTGTATACTTGAAAAATACTCCATTTAAGTCCTTTTAGAATATTTATAATTCATTCAGGTAAGGAATTATGTCTTTTTCACCTTTTTATTCCCTCAAAACTCAGCACAGTATTTTACCACAACTATAAATTAAATAAATTTTTAATGAGTTAAAAGATAGAAAACAATCTATATACCACACATTTATCTAAACATAAAAATATCTCACATGTAGCAGTCACTGGAAGAAAAACATGTTTTTGAAATAAAAATAAAGACAGAAAAAGAATACAAAATAAGAGCTTTAATTTAGTCGTAGTTCTATGTTCCTCCTCCTCTTAGTTATACACAAAAGGTCTTCATTTCAGAACTGTGAAATTTCTCACACAAAATATCCTCATTTTTTAAAGTGTCCTTTTGTTCCCAGGGGCAAGTGTCTCACAAGCCAGCAGGAGGATTTCCAGCACTTACTTCTCAAAGGAAAATACATGTTCTCTCCCTTCTTACCAAGGTCCTGTGGATGTACACTTGTCCAAAGCACTTGCAAAGTAACCACTTGGAGGCTGGCAACTTAAAAAATGTTGGGGTCAGGTCTTATGAAACCAGCAAATATACTTTTGATAAGCCTCCAAAGTATTCTATGAGGTTTTAATCAAGAGTGGAAGTAATGTAGAAATAGAAAAAGCAAATAAAATGTGAAAAGGGAAAGACAAGGATTCCTACAAATGCATTCTGTGTCCCTCTTGAACTAAGAACAGTGGTGTAAGAGTGGTGATAAAATACATTAAAAATCCATGTTTCAATAAAATTTCAAAAGAATAGGCACATTTTTATATACCAATTATTATTTTTGAATAAAATGATAGGTTAGATCAGAAGAAAGGGTAACTTTTCCTACTACAGATATAAAAGAAACATTAGTGGTACTATTATATCATTTACTTTCCCAAGACAATAACAATTTTACGAATTCACTTCCAGTGTTACCACATAATATGCTTGGATTTATTTGGTTCCAATAATATATGCACTGAACTTCTCAGTCACATCTTATTTATACAAAATGAATCAAATTCCCTTAAGCTTGTTCTGTTTCAGTAATATCCCAAACACTTGACTAAGTTTTTCTTTCTGGATTATATTTGAATTCTTTATGGTGATTAAACTGTTACATTTCAAAACAACAAAGTGTTGTAACAACACTGCTTCAATTGTCATATTTCTAATTAAACTAATTTAGTTGGACTCAAATATTCAATTTAGCCTCATTAATACATCATGAAAGTTATCAGTGGAACTAAACTATACCTTCTCGTCCTCCCACCCTCAAATCTCCTCATCAATGAAATGTATGTATTTTTTCATGTCATTGAAACAATGACTCTCATCCATCACTGGGGACAGAATAACAGTTTCTTAAGTTTATCAATGAGTATGTAATGTGGTACCAACCAGTTCATGTTCCTAGTAATCAGATCCTGAGACTAACTCCATTTTTATAAGAAGTAGAAATCTAAAAAACATTTGACAGAATTTATTCTTTGTATTGATCCTCTTATTATCCAATTAGTTTAGAAGTGCTTAAACACGTGGCACAACTTTTCAAATTTAACATGTGCTATAAAGTACATGTACCATTTGGTATAACTGGGCACAAGATATCACTGAATCTAAAGAGTTATCAAAGTGCTACCTTATAAATAAAGGATCACCTTGCAGACAGATTTATTTTTATTACATATTTCAGACATTTAGTAAAATTATAGAGAAGAGACTCCAGATCTCTTTCTTTAGCAACAAGTAGGTTTCTAGGAAACACTGGAGATGACTCATATATTCTTCATTTTATAACTGCCCTTAAGACAATAATGTTGCATAGTTTAAAAAGTTAGCTTGTAGCCCTGGCTGGAATAGCTTAGTGGAATAATCGCCAGCCTGTGAACCAAAAGGTCTCTGGTTCAGTTCTCCAGTCAGAGTACATGCCTGGGTTGTGGACCACGTCCCCAGTAGGGGGCGCACATGAGGCAACCACACATTGATGTTTCCCTCCCTCCCTTCCCCTTTGTCTAAAGGTAAAATAAATAAATTTTTTTTAAAAAGCCTGTAAAGATACCCCCAAAAGAGTACATTTTAACATGAAAAACAAATTCTAATGAATAAATGTTCCCTTTTGTAGACTTCTGTTAGTTTTTTGTCTTTATGGATAAATGTTTGGTTAAACTTCAATTCTATTCAAAAGAGATACCTGTCATTTAATAGTGGGATCGGTATGCATCATATTTCCATTTTTCCTGTCTCCTCTCTTTTTATTTTTTTTTTACTTTAAATTTCAGTTAAAATTGATTTATTTTGCCACATTACTTTCTATTTTTACTTTTGCAAATTTCCATCACAAGAGTTCATTAGATTCAGAGCTCCATGGGAGGAATAGGGAAAAAATGAGCTTTCTTTTCCTTTGTATTTGAAATTCTGCCATGTCCACTCTATAATTCTCAGTTAGGATGCTGCGATTAGCTGTTAGCCAGGGATTTCCAGCACTGTCATGGACATTCATCATTGGTGTTCTTTTCCTTCGGTTCAAAAAACTTTAAATCTTTCTTTTCTATGTTCTATACTGTAAATGTCACATTATATTTTTTTAAATGTGCCATCTGAGTTTTATTGCTTTAAAATATTATTTCAATTATCTGGCTCTTTGCATTTATTTATAAAGAATGGCAGATGGCTGCACCTAATAGCTTGCTATAATGCGCCTTTTTCCCAACAGGCAAAAAGCACTTAGACTAATGTTTTCAATATATTTGGTTGTTTGTTTTAGATTAATTTATCTCTAATAATCAGGACATCTTAAACATAGACTCACAAGTCTATCACATAAAAGATTGAAACCATTTATTAAGGTATTCCATATTTAGCCAAATGACAGTGTTTGTTAATGAGATTAAATATCCTGTCCAGCTGAGAAGGAGTCTTGTTAATTTAATAGAACCTCTCTATCTGGTTATATCACAAAACATTTTTATATTTATATTTCCATTCAAACATTGAACTATTGATTGAAGAACAATGCTGTATATTTTTAAACATTTATATAAGCAACATGAGCAGTTAACAAAAAGTTATTTACCTCCCCAAACTGTTAGAAGAGAAGGACTGTAGTGAAACCTTCATTTGTGTAGAAACCCCAGGTTTCATATAAAATAAAATAAAATAAAATAAAATAAAATAAAATAAAATAAAATAAAATAAAATAAATAAGCCTCCAGTTAAGATTTTGGACACAAATTCAGAGTCTACCCTATTATTTAAGCTTCCTCCAAATATTGATGTGTAGATACGTCAAATAGAACTTGAAACCAAATAAGTATTTAAGATTCAAGGTGAAATTGAGGGTGAGACCCATCAAGGCATGAAAATATTCATTCTATTTATTAGATCCCGATGTAAATAAAGTAGAAGACATGGGTTTAATTCCAACCTCAATAATTCATATTCAAGTGGAATAAATTTCTTATTTAGAATTGATCCCCTTTTAAGATAGCTGGAAATGTCACTCACTGACCATTATTTTATATTCTACTCTCTGTCATACTTTTCCACACTTAGTGACTTGTTTCTTTGACTCATTTTATTTCCTCTAATCAGAGTCAGCCACATTAGCTATGTTCGTTCTAAAATTCTGAAATACTCTGTCCCCTCAAACCTCTACCTTAATTGACATCATAACTTCAGTCCTGCACAGTCCCTCAAGGTTCTCCATTTGCCATTGTTCTCAGACACTATTCCCAGTGATTTCCTCCCAGCTGATGTCATTTAATACCTTTTCAGCCCATGTAAACTCCTAATTCTCTTCATTTCTAGGTGATACAGAATAAAATGATAGACCATTTTCAAAAAAGTTTTCTGGCTGACAAGTTCCTGATTTTAATTTTAGCTAGGCTGATAGTTATTTTGCTTATTCCTACTTTTCTACTAAAATACTACAAAAGGCAGGTGTGTCTGCTTTCCCAGTCTCACTTTCATCTAGAATCTGCTCCCCGCAGCCTCAGCCTAGGTGACTACTCATGTGCAAGGTGGTGGTCAGTCACCTACTTCAACCCCTTTTAACAAAATGGTGCTATTCTATTTCCATTTAAGGCTTATTTCAGCCTTTGTGCTATAAATTTTGTCTCCTTCCATACCTAATAAACTTTGATCTATGAATTGTTTTGTCTTTTTGCCATTTCAAAATTCTTCTCTACCTCTTTCCTCTTGACATCTACTTCTCCATTAGCCTAAAAACTCAGACTCCATAAAGTCCTTGAATTCATCTTACAGGAGCATTTTTTTTAAATGTATAATTGAAATACTTCCAAAGTAGTTCATGCTTTACTGCTTCTATTTGATTATCCTCTGCAGTCTCTTCAGTTAATTATGATCTAATTTTTATACTTTTTTCTCAATTCAAAAAACTTAGACCTCAGTAATTTTGAGTTTCTCTTTTTTCTTAACTCCTGTTACACTACAGTACCTTCTCATTTTTCATATTCCTTCTTTTCCACTTCATTGATACTGCTTTTTTCCATTTGTAAGTGGTTTCACTCATCAAGGTTTGTCTTTGGACTTTTTTATTTTTCAGTTTGTACTCTTTCTTGGGGACCTCATAGCAGGGCTTACCTATCACTTCTAGAAGAATGACTCTAACATCCTTTCTTTGGCCCAGTTTCTTGATCCATATTTGCAAATTTCTGTTATTTATCAATGACCTGATTGCACTTTTGGAGATGTCAAAATAATTTTCTAAGTTTATCTTGCTGTCCATTCATTCCCAAACTTGATGTTTGTATGAGTTCCCCAGTTATATTTTTTTCTCATTATATCAAATCAATATTTCAATCTTCTTCAGCTCCTTTCTTCTCGATCCTTTGCCACGAAGTTTAGGTATAGCTCTCTATTTGATAAAATGAATCCCATATTTCTGGTTTTTTTCCACTGCTTCTGTTACAGTTTTCAATCTAAAAGAAAACCCTATAAAACGGATATTAGTATTTTGATTATTTAGAGAAGAAAATGAGAACTCAGGAAGGTAATTTACTTTCTAAGATCACAAATTAGTTGAGAGGAGAACAGATACTTTCATTTTTATCTGTGTCAATTTTAAATTAGTACCTGGATTCTAAATACTGTGAAACAGAGAGCATGTCTGCTTTGCTCTTCACTGAATTCCTTCTTAGAACAGCATGGTTAGCACAGGAAATCATGAACGCATAAGGTATCAAAGAATGACAGAATCAGAATATAAAATATTTTTATAAATTGTTCATAGTGACTAAAACATATACATACATTTGGCATGTGGAGAAAGAGCTAAAAAAGAGCCACCTATGTCATCCCATAAGGAGTTTGATTTTTAAGGCAATAGGAAGATGTTGATCGTTTTTAAGAATGTGAGGATAACACTTGGATTTTTTTTAAATCAAAATTCATTCTGGCTATATTAGGAGACAAAGATTTTATGAGGATGACTGAGGTAGGTAGGCTAATTAGGAAATGGTTATTACTAGTCAAATATTTGATGAGACTGTGAAAGGCGATTTTGCATATTATAAAATATGTTTTTAAAAAGTGGTGGTGGGTTAAGTTATGCCAAGAATGTCTGGTTGAAATATCATTAGAACATTAGTTAATATCATTTACTATATAATCAAATTAAAGTAGAAAAATCAACATTACTATATCATAAGATGCAAACACCCAAACACACACACACAAGAGATAAGCTTCTTTTATTCATTTCTGACAAAAACTTTCATCAAACTATAAGGAAAAGGCAATTTCCTTAATGAGATAAACAAGTATACAAAAACCTTCAGCAACTACCATACTTAATGGGAAACACTCAACATTGTTGACTACAGATAGTGAATGAGGACTTATGATGATTAATGGGAATTTCATAGTTTCCTGTCCTTGACCTTCTCCTTTTCAATGCATTTTCAAAGATTTGAGTGAAGGTGGATAAGACAGCATTTCACACTTGAGTAAGATTCAGAGTTTGAAAGAAAGGATATAGTGTCAAAATAAGTCAAATTCCAGGTGATCTCAACAAGCAGAAATACTTGGCCCAAATGAGCAAATTGGAATTTAATTGATATCTTTAATCTGGGTTCAAAGTCAATTATACAGATACATTATGTGGGAAAATCTGTTTGCCAAGAAGTGATGTGAAAAAGGAATTAGAAAAAATTTAACTGCTACAAACTCAGTACAAGAGTTTCATAAACAATGTGATTAAGTTACAAAGAAAAGGATAAAGATGTCAAAGTAATCATGATCCTTATTAAGAAAAGTGATCTATTTATTTATTTATTTTTAAAGATTTTACTTATTTATTTTTAGAGGGAGGGGTACGAAGAGGCAAAGAGAGCGGGGGAACATAAGCAGTTGCCTCTCGTACATACCCCAACATGCCCCCACCAGGGACCAAACCTGCAACCCAGGCCTGTGCCCTGACCAGGAATCAAATGAACAACTTTGTACTTTGTGGGTTGATGCAAGTCACACTGGTCAGGGTAAATGTGTTCTATTGGGTTGGTCAAAAAATTCATTTATTTTTTTCCCCACAGGATGGTTCTAATAGTGCTTACTTGTTTTTAACTTATTATGCTTTATTATCTCAAGAAAGGTAAAAACACAACTGAAATGCAAAAAAAAAAAGTTTTGTGCAGTGTATAGAGAACGTACTGTTACTCATCGAATATGTCAAATGTGGTTTTTGAAGTGTCTTGGTACTATTGACATTTTGGCCAAATAATTCTTTACTGTGGGGCTGTCTTATGCACTGGAAGATGTTTCGCAGCACCCCAGCCTCTACCCACTAGAAGCCAATACCAGGAGATAGCTGACATACTCAAAATATCCAAATCAATAAAGTGATTGGTGAAAATGAAAAATGTGCCTTTTATTTTATGGGAAAAAACTGCACAGGTGTTTTGGCCAACCCAACATTTAAATACAAGTACCATGAACAAGGTGGACCTAGGTTCTGTCCCTGTTCCAGTGTATCAGAGTGTCAGTACTGTTGATGAATCTGATGTCTACAGCAAAACTGCAGTGCCAGTGTTTCAAAGGAATATTGGCTTTTGCATGGAATGTGTTTCAAAGGGTAAGGGGTAAAAAAAGTCATGTTCTAGAAGAAAGGGTTAAAAGAACAGATCATTTTATACCTCACAAATATCTTAGAAAAGGGTGCTTGCTTCAAATACAGGAGAATGTTGAAAGCTCACAATATGTTAGACGATGTTCTAAATATTTTATATCTGTAATTTAATCTTCCCAAACTCTGAGAGGCAGATATTAATAATCCTTTTATTAAAAGAAGACACTGACTGTCAGGTTAAATATGATCAGGGCACCCAGTCTATGTCAGAAATGAGTGCAAGTTCATATTTATTTAATTAAAAACATGAGTATTTTTCTACCTTAACTCTAGACTATTTGTCATATTGCCAAGACAGATACTTTTGTCATTGCTCCATGAAAAAGAGTAGAAAAAATTAAATTGGTTCAAAAAAGACTACCTTATGAATCTTAAGCGCCCACAGTCTATAAACAGATGACAGATGCTGCACAGCAGTATGTCTGTGAAAGTACACTGCTTTCATATTAATTTAAAATAAGTAAATTTAAAAGAATTTGTGTCTAAATCATTTTGATTTGACATTAGTAGTGCCTACGTAAAAAGAAAGCGACATTAAGGCAGAAGCATAGGAGGTAGGCGACCTAATTTTTTTGCCTTAAATTAAACCTGGGTTTCTGGGTGAGTGCCATGATCTCTACTGGGCTCCTTACTCTCGTGCTAGAATGAAGACATGCACATAGCTAGCTGATTCCTAAGGTTTTTTTCTACTGTGCCATTAGTGATTTTAAAACTGCCTGCAAAATGTTTTATGCATGATAATAAGAAGTCAATATGTTTATTCTCATTTTTCCTGTTTTAACAAGTTGTATCAAATGAGCATTCCAAGCCTTGAGTGCATTCAGCTGAAGTTCAGTTGTAGGCAAAGATAACGTGAGGCTTGAAAATTGTTTTGACATTTGCGAATAGAATGTGGAGCAAAATTCCTAATTTATTCTTACTAAGAATAAAATAATTTATGAGTACTAAAGTATGAATTAAGTATAAATTTAAATATTTAATTTATTAAAACAACTAAAGAAATATATGCATATTTTGTTAGAAGTCTGCTGTACCCCTTGACCCAGAAAATACTTTTAGTAATGACTACAGTTTGGAAGGAAGTTTTTTCAGGAAGTCCTCAGCCTATGCACACATGCTGTTTTGATATCTCTATTTGGCACTGTAACAAGATCTAATATTACAAAAATGGAATGGTTATTGTGAACTAAGACTTAGAATCATTGTGAGAATGGGATCAATAATTTATTTTTGAAATAGTTTTGCAATAGCATTCCAAATAATAAATGAGATTTTGGAGAAATTGGCTTTTCTTCAGGAATTTTGTTATATTAGTGCTGTGGTTGACTATCCTGGACCTTCATATAGAACAAAGGAGTCAGTGCAAAAACCAAGGACTAATACAGATGCCTTTTGTAAAGTCTTCCAGTGGAAATATTAATGTTTTATACATAGTTTCACAAGAAATCTATGAGGTATTTAAAAGGGTCAAGTCAAGGAACATGTATAAAGGATCCACGGACAAAGACAACGGGGGCGGGGGAGGATTCAAAGTGGGAGGTGAGGGGTCGGTAGGGCAGGGGAGAGGAATGGGGGAAAAAATGGGGACAACTGTACTTGAACAACAATAAAAAAGTGCTTACTTACCGTGCTGACCTGAGACACATCATGAATGACCGGCTAAATTATAAAGAATCCTTTTAAAATAATATGCCATCTAGCCTCAGAAATACTTTTGGAAACTTGCCAGGTGTCATCAGCATGATTACCAATAGGCGATGTTGATGAAGTATAGGAAATCATTCTGAATGTGCCTTAATTCTCTGACACAGTCAAAAAGTCACTTCTCCCTTGCAAGTTATGATAAAATTTAACTAGCCAGTCATACAGAATAAATATAATAAAATTTGGTTGTGATTATTTAGATATTTTTTAAAAGATTTTATTTATTTATTTTTAGAGAGAGGGGAAGAGAGGGAGAGAAACATCAATGCGTGGTCACCTCTCAAGTGCTCCCTACTGGGGACCTGGCCCACAGCTCAGGCACGCGCCCTGACTGGGAACAGAACTGGCGACCTTTTGATTCACAGGCTGGCACTCAGTCCACTGAGCCGCACCAGCCAGGGTGATTATTTAGAATTTTTTAATGTGTTCATAGTGTTTCTTAATCAATCCTGTATTTGTCCATGACACACATCTTAGTACAATTCTGCAAAATTGTTTTACCAATGTTTTTTTCTTATTCTCAAGACAGATAACTTGTTTAAGTAAAAATGATCTAAATTACTTTCACTTCACTTAGAAATCATAGGTATTATAACATTTAAGAAAATGTATTTGATAGTCAGAAATAAGACATTCTTTCTCTGTCTCAGAGTTTCTCCAAAGTTTTTTTCTTAATATATCCATTCTGATAGAAGAAAATACAGTATTAAATGCACCAGCATGAACATGTACTGTAGTTTTTATTGGACCCATTGGCTTTCCTCCCACATGCCTATAATTCTGCAAGTTTTTATATAACTAAATTGAAAATTTTATTTGGGAAAGATATTTTTTAAATGTATACCTGAATATGGTAATACCACAATTTCTAATATCAACATCTATTGTTAAGGAGTTTAAAATAAAAACCAAGGACAGTTTTATAATCTTTGATAGTTTTTCTTTCAAAGCGATGCACAGCCAGGAGCAACATAACAAAATATCTAAAGCCAACAAACCAATATATTGTACAAAGGTCATTGATTTGTTCTTACCACTCTCATAAACAAGTAATGCTCACCCATATAAAATACTATAGCCAGTTCTCTTATGAAAACTGATGAGGCGATATTATAATGGGAGTTTTATTTTATTCTGAAATTTTTCTGACTTGGACACAGCAACCTCTGTTAAAAGAGATAGTTATGCCCAATCTGTCAGTTCACATTTGATCAGGTTAACAAAATGTGATATGTAATTAAGTTAACAAGCTGTGGTTGATTTTGTATTAATCAACTTTGTTGTCAAATTGCAAAGTGTGTTGTATAGACCACACTAGCATAAAATCACAGAGAAAAGTATGCTAGAGGTTTACCCAAGAGGAAAGGTCTATGTATCATCACAAGGTAATGAAGTATTATTTCCCATAGCTTCACCACTCTGATTTCCTCAATATTATATATGGTGGACAGTTATTTTAGGTAACTGCAGAAACCAGATACCTTTAGATATGCCTGAGACCAAACAGATGTGCTATGAAGTATAGTTTAAGTGTAGTTAAAGCATCCCTTGCAACTTAAAAAAGAGCATTGCAAATCAGGAAGAGCCTTTCAGTGTGAAAAATGGTATGTAATACAGAGGATAAAATGTTATTTTTTAAGCATGGGTTTAAAAATTTCATTTCTTTCATTAGATTCTACCATTAGATACTCTTCTAGGCCCTTCAGATATATCAGTGAATAAAACGACAAAGACTTAGTGGAATTTACCATACAGTGATGGAAGACACCCAGGAAAAATTAAAAATGATATGTGAATGATTTGTAAGTTTGTAGAATAAAAGAAGTTCAGGGAAAAAGCAGAGTAGGAAAAGGAAGATAAATTGAGAGACAGTGGGGGAATATTTGACTTTGGGTGGTGGATACATAATGCAATATACAGATGAATATCATAGAATTATACATTTGAAACCTATATAATCTTATTAATCAATGTCACCATAATAATTTTAATACAATTTTTTTAATTATAAAAGCTTAAATAGGGTACTCCAGGTCCTCTGATTCAATATATATTTTCATATAATTTGAACAAAATTCACATTCGTTTTGCTTACATAAAATCATTCTCAGTTTGGTAAAACAAGGCAGTTGACTACTATGCTGGCAAGTGACATGTTTCTATGTCTATTAGTTTTTCTGAATTTGGATTTTTCCTAGGATATTTTTAAATTGCCTTAGTTGTGCTTTTTTGAAACCTGTCCAAAATTAACTGGCCAACTGGGACTTTAAAAATGTCCTATGACCCAATTTCTGAAACTTCCAGTAGTATATCAGGCTTTTGCTTCTCGAAATGATAAAGAAATTAGTATGACATGACTAAAAATTTACTCATTAGCATTTTAGATCAGGCCCTTGGTCAGTATATTTAATATCATATTTTTATCAATAACTGTTCATTGTAACCTGAGGACACATTCTAAGACACATGGTTGTGTATCAATTATAAAATACCGAGTTATCCTCAATATTTTAGAGATTTATTGGCAATTCTATCTAAAAATTTTATAAACAAATCTGTATCATAAGACTTCACCAACTCTACTGATTCCCTGCTTTTCTCCTCCCTATAAAACCAGAACTTTCAAACTTAAAGAAGTTGTCTGAATTCACTCCTTCACACCTCCTCCCTCACACATCCAGGATTCACAAATAAGTAAAAACAAAAAGTTTGTTTTTATACTATATTTATACCCTACATATTATAAAATTTTTTTATCAAACTCTCTCATCATTTTCACTCTCAGAAGCAATACTCAGTTTTGGTATCTTTTCATGTGTCAGCTATCCTTATACCGTTCATAATTTTAAACATCCTTATATGAAATCCCTTGAGTCCCATTACATTTATCTTACTGTTTAAAATACAACCTCTGTGTAGGCTCCTTAGGTTTGCGTACTGTTAATTAGCAACTGTCTTTTGTTTAAACAGAATGGTACATGCTTGTGTGGCAACACAAATATGATGATGAAGACAAGAGTTCCTACTTCAATCAGAATAGGTTTTGAATAATTCTGGACATAAAAAATTATTGCCTAGTTTTTGTATGTGGTTTATTGTTGTTGTTGTTGTTATTTAATCCAATAGGGTATATGAAGAAGCATTCTGGGAGAATGAGAGTGATCTAGAAACTATAAAGTTTGGACCATTCCCTTGGGATACAAACCCAGGAGATATAATCTTTGCAAAATATGTTCAAATACAGTAACAGGATTTTCCCCTAATGGCATGTAATTCTTGCTTCAGAATAAAGTACATAGGTTGCACATTAAGTGCAACTTATGTCTGATAAAGTAGATGGATTTTATTTTCTTCTGCTATCCTGGAAAGTAAACACCTAATACCTTTCAAGGCTTGACAGAAAAATTATTTTCCTTCTGTGCATGGGAGAGCTGTCTGTTAAAGGCTTACCCATGAGATAGTGAAGCCACAGGTTTTAGTATCTATGTGAATTTGGTATATATCAGCTGCTGACACTACCATTTTTCTTTTGCAGGAGCAGGAGAATCTGGAAAAAGTACTATCGTTAAACAAATGAAGTACGTATATACTATTTTAAATGTTTAATACTTAATATCTGTACATCTATTTGACCATTCTTAAAATAAATACCTCTGGGAAATGTGACTGATTAGTCTAAATCTGAGATTTCAACTGGTGTGCCGTAAGAATTTTTTTTTTTAACCTTTAGCCAAGGACTTTTTTTTTTAAATGCTTTGAGAGAAAGAGAGAGAGAGATAGGGGAAGGGGTGGGGTGGGGAGAGAAGCATCATTTATTGCCTTCCCTATGTGCCACAAATGGTTTGACTCCTGACCTGGAATGAAACCCACGACCTTTTAGTGTAAGCAGTGTTGTCCAACCTTTTGGTGTTTCTGGGCCACACTGGAAGAAGAAGAATTGTCTTGGGCCACATGTTAAATATATTGCAACACATAATTACAAAAAATTCTCATAATATTTTAGGTAAATTTACAATTTTTTGTCAGGCTGCATTCCTAGCCATCCTGGGATGCATGCAGTCCATGGGCCGCAGGTTGGTACAGGATGAGGCTCAACCAACTGAGAAACCAGGCCAGCGCACACAAGAACTTTTAAAACATGCCATACCTGACTATTTAGTCAAGGGTATTGACCTCTTTTGCCTTAGATCATCAAAGTTAAAAAATGACAACAGCCAACACAGTAATAGTTGTCCAATGTGAATGCCCTGTCTTGAACCATAAATACAGGGTGGGGCAAAAGTAGGTTTTCAGTTTTTAGTACATGAAACACAGAGTTTATTCTTGTATTTTTATTTATTAATTATTGTGTTATTTTCCATATAAATAACTGTGAACCTACTTTTGCCCCACCCTGTATATAGGTCTTATACCCAATAGAGCTGCATCTTATTGATCACATCAGATCATTAGATTACATCTGATTGGTTAAGTCTTGGTACTAGAAATTCTCGTACACAAGTAAAGGCACATATTTTTTTTGAAAGTCACTTTGGAGCAAAAAGAGTAGGGAATTACTTTTTTTTTTTTTTTTTTGGTAAACCAATAAACATACCTATATTTTTCAGGCCAGCAAACAATATTTTTTTGGTGTGAAACAGAGTTTTAGTAATTAGTTTATGAGTTCCATGAGATTAAAAAAAGGTTGAAAATTGCTGATCTAAATCACACATAGCAGCGAAGTGGCCACAATTCCTATGCAAACATTGATGTGTAAAACCCAGGCTTGTATCCTGACTAGGAATTGAACCGGCAACACTTCAGTGCACAGGTTGGCACTCAATCCACTGAGTCACACCAGCCAGAGATATAACTAAATTTTTAACTTTTTCTCTTATCTTTGAAGAACACAACTCTTTTATCCAGATCACTAGTCATATTACTCGTGGGTTCTCAGCTCCATCCTTGCACTGAGGTCATCTCATATCTTTCTAATAACATTACCACTGTGTTCACCTGTTCTTTTCTTGCAGGTTATAATCACGCATAAATCCCTCTTATCCATCTTATTTCTCCATTCTCTGAGGTTTAATGCAGTAAGGAAAGAAGTGACCAATTATTTGGTTATATACAAATTAAAACTTTTTAATATCTAAATCATAAATAAACAAAAATTAAAGACTTGAAAAAATCTATAATAAATATGATAAATAATTGAGTATCATAACATGTAAAAATTTGTAGATTGTTAAGAAAAACAATAAGTTGCCCAATATATGCAAATACAAAGAGACTACAGACAGTTCACAAAAGACAAAATTCAAATATCTATTAAATGTGTATATTTTAGTTTAACCTCACTAATATAAAAAAATTAAAACAATAATCACCTGTTTCTCATCTTAGTAGATTAGTAAACAATAATTTCAAACTAATATTACTCAATAATGGTGATTCTGTGAGAAATGAAAATTTCTCAATACTACTTGTAAAATTATAGCAAATTTATAGAATTTTGACAATTATGCACAGTAATCTGGTAAAACAATTACTAATCTTTTAAATACATTTTTTAGATTTTTAATAAAATAATTTAAACATGAAAGAGAATGAAAATAAAATAACACAAATATGAAATGTATGCACAAAGAGACTTGCATCCATTTTATTTAAAATATTGAAATACAAGATAGAATAAAATATCCTAAATTAAAATAAAATATAAGCAAATAGATTGGTAAATTATGGGATTATTCACCTTCAAGTTGCAATATTTTGCCTCCATTATGTTATATGTATATGAGAAAATTTTAATGGAAGAAAATACTAATATTAACTGAAAAATCAAAATACAAATTTGCATAAATATCTATCTCAACTGTGACAAAATACGTAATGTTTCTAAAATTGAAGAACATATACAACGATGAGATTTAAAGTTACATTGCATCTACATTTTGAATATTGTTGGGCTTTTTATACTTTCTACAGTGAGCAAGTATTACTACTATTACTTCCATTAGTAAAATATATATACATATATATATATAGTCTTCTGGTTCTGCCCCATCTCTCCTTCCTTTTCTCAGAGTCATTGAGGAATTGACAATGCTATCTCTCTCTGCTCTTCCAATTTCCATTTACTCTTCAACCATTTCCATTAATCTTGCCCCTGTCATGTCACAGAGATTGCCCTTATAAATGTCAATTATGATCTCCTAATTGCCATTTTTTAGGAAGTGTTCATATGTCTTTATTTTAATTCCACTTGACTTCATTGAGATTTTCCCTGCTAACAATTTAGCCTGGCTTCTCAGATAACGTTTTCTCCCAGTTCACCTCCTAACTCTGTCTGTTTTACTCCCTAATTCTTTGAATAAATCTTAAATCTTACTGTCACTAATGTACTAGGTCCTCTTCTTTGCTGGAGTCCAATGATTTTTACTATCATCTTCAAGCAGACTGTCTAAAATATTTCTTTCAAACTCAGACACTTTGTCTAAACTAGGGAAGTAGATACATTCTATGTGTAGATCCTACATTCTATGTGTATGTAGATCCTATATTCTATGTACAGATCCAAATCAGAATAAGCAACATCCACTCCAAATAAAGGTTATCACTTTTTCTTTTCTAGTTCACTATACCACATGCAGATGTAATTGCTTTATGTTATCACGCTGTACAAAATCAGATATGTTTTACTTTCCTATAATCCAGTACTATCCAATAGCCACATGTAGCTATTAAGCACTTAACTGGGGCTAGTATGTGTAAGGAATTACATTTTTAATTTCTTTTAGTTTTAATAGATGTGTCTAGTGGCTACTGTATTAGAAAGTGGAGCTCTAGTCTGTGTTTTGGGGGAAGAAGTATTCATTATCTTCAGTGCATAATTTAATATGTTACAGAAAATGCTCAGTAAAAGCTTATTAATTTGAACAGAGCTAGGAATCAACTTGCAAGTAAAGAGCTCTATCTCACAGAAATATATTTATGTAGCTTCTAGAGAAGCAAATTGCTTAAAGTCCCACTATGACTGGATATTTAAAATTCCAGCTTTGTCATTTTGCTTTATGATAGATGTTTCTTTACCCATTGATGGAAGGATAAGGATCAGAACTTGTACCAGGAAGGAAATCTAAATGCCCCCAAGTCTATTTATAACTGGAATTTTGATGTAATATTGTAATCATTATACCCATGTATAATGTTCATCCTTATTTTTCCCTCAAATATCTGGGCAAAAAGGTGTGTGTTATACACAGCAAAATACAGTAATTAAAATTGTTTTTCCAGTTTTAATTTTTGACAAAGAACTGGAATTTATCTAACAAACTTATTCCTAATCTATCTATAAAGACATTTTTCTATAGCCTTTAATTGACTAATTTATTCTAAATTATTTAATTGTTTAATATAGAAAGATAAACATGGCCTTATTTATAGTATAAACACAGCAATTATTGGCAATAAAATATTAAAATTAAAGAATAGATATAGGTACTGCCTTTACTCCTTTCACTGCAGAATCTTTTTATTTGAAGGTTTTAATGTCTTGGGAAATATTGTGTTCTTTCCCCCCCTACGCTGAAATCTCTATGTGTATGGATATAACACAAATCCTTAGTAATATGACATGCAAAGTAATGCCTAATGAATACAAAGGATTTCAAAAAAACAACAAAAAGAAATAAGAGAACATTATGCAATAAAGATGCAATAATTAGCATATGCAAAGATTTTAGCTTTTAATAGGTAAATCTATTTTAATTTATTATTCTAAAACTATTAGTTAAAATGTCTGAGTTCTGATTGAATGAGTGGAAGGAAAAGAAAAGTTCAGCCAAATTAAATGTCTGGGGATTTCAACTTTGAGTACTCAGTGTCACGCACACAAATGGAATATTACAAGCAATTTAATAGCTTGTAGCCAGTAATTACCTACATTAAAAAAAGTGCCTTTGTTTCTGCTATAAATAGAAAGCAGACACTCCTTTTTCTAGCATGTCTTAAGTGAGAGGAAAAGACATGAATTTTATAGTAAATTACTTCTCTTCCTCTAGACATGTTGTAAAAACTACACAAAGTTTTAGAATTGTATATGCTACTTTGTTGGGAATCTGGAAATTATTTTCTTGAAAAGAAATAAACTTTCTAAGTAAAATGCTCATAATTTACCTGTTTTTAATAGTGGTTTATCTAGAGTAAATCCTAAGTCCACTCTATATTTAGTGTGAGGAGTAAATAGTGAGTCGGAGGGGGGGCGGTGGAAATGCGGGGTGTCTGTAAATAGTGTCTACAATATAAAAAAAAAAAACAGAAATGCATCAGACTAAAAATCAGAATGCTAACATTTATCATTCCATTGAAGTACACATCCTTTTCAGCTGATCTGATTTTTTTTATTTTAAGAAGTGAACAATGACACAAGGAAAATGTACCTTTATTTGTCTATTTTCAACCTAAGAAATATTAAACCTCTAAAACTCAAAAAC
Source organism: Mormoops blainvillei (assembly GCA_004026545.1). Lineage (NCBI taxonomy): Eukaryota > Metazoa > Chordata > Mammalia > Chiroptera > Mormoopidae > Mormoops > Mormoops blainvillei. The sequence goes on along the minus strand of PVJD01002417.1, from coordinate 149,602 downwards.
ATAAAATAGTATATTAAACCCCAATGATAATAAAAATCTAAAAGCATAAAACGTAAATGTTCTTTGGTTAATCCCCTCATAAAATAAATATATTAAAAACCTAAAAACCATAACATTATTCAGATGTAGCACATATGTATGGACAAAATTCTTCCTTTTAAACAAAATATACTGTAATTTTATTCCAGCAAGTTATTATTGATGTTTTAATCTTACAAAATAATCAATTATTCAACTTACAAGAGCATTTCATGTTTTAATTATAGGATCATCCATAAGAATGGTTATAGTGAGCAAGAATGCATGGAGTTCAAAGCAGTAATTTACAGTAATACATTGCAATCCATCCTATCTATTGTGAAAGCCATGACTACCCTTGGGATTGATTACGTAAATCCTAGGAGTGAAGTAAGTATGCAAATAATTACAGTTTTCGCGCCTACAGCAGAGTTTGAGCAATGAAACAGTACTACAATAAATTTGTAGTACTAATCTATACCGAAATTTAAGAATATGAACCATGAATTTTGGAAACATTAATTTTATTTAGTGTAAGATTTCCTATTTCCTTTAAAGGAAACCTTTTTCTGACTGTGTGCTATAATCTTATTTAACATTGACTGTTCCTAGGACTCAAACTTAATGTAAAACAATATACTATATTAGAGAAAAAATAATGGTTATATTTGCTAAATACGAGAATTTATTCCATAAAATCAAACTGCAGTGTCTCTACATATTTCTTATAAGATTTTATTTATTTATTTTTAGAGAGAGGGGAAGGGAGGGAGAAAGAGAAGCGGGGAGAAGTCAATGTGTGGTTGTCTCTCACCCGCCTCCTAATGGGGAGCTGGCCTGAAATCCAAGCATGTGCCCTGACTAGGAATGAACCGTGGACTCTTTGCTTTACAATTCGGTGCTCAGTCCACTGACGCACACCAGCCAGGGCTCTCTACATTTATTTTCTTAGTTTAATTGTGAGTCATTTCATAGAGGTTTTTTAAAAATAAAAATACTGCAATTATTATTGTTTAGTGCTGATTACAAAAACTATGTGGCATAGGGAAACAATTATTTTGCAATGTTTTTTAAAAAAGAATTCAAAATTATGTGGTTAAGTGTTTCTGTAACAAATATACTCAAGTAATCATAGTTTTGTTAATAAAATAGAGACTAAGTAGTTTCATTTTTATTCTATTTTATATTTTATAATAAAATTATTTTATGTTAAAATACATTTAAAATGCACTTGCTCTAAAACAGTTTATGTGCAAGCATATAAAACCATTTTAGTTGACAAATGAAACATATAGTACTAGCCAAAGAACAATAATCAGCCACATTAAAAAAAAAAAAAGAGGAATTGTGTACAATTCTAAGTGAGAATGCCCCCATTTCCCCATTCTCATCCAGGAGTAGCTGGCTGTACCCAGATTATTAACTGAACTGTTCCCAGAGTAATTCTTAGATACCTTGTGATATAAAAATAAAAACTAGAGAGGCACAGTATAGTAAGTCTGGAGAAAAAAGTGACATTTTTTCTTTTCTCTCTCACACTTTACTTGTAGTTTAGGCCATGTAAATTACCAATGGAAGCCATAAGGAAGAAAAAGAACTTTTTCATGCTGCTAATATTTTTCTTTTTTTTCTTAAAACATAGTTGATATACCATATTATATTAATTTCAAGTATACAATGTAGGTCATCCAACATTTATGTACCTTGTGAAGTGATCACCACAATTTATCTAGTAACCATCCATCACTACACAAAGTTAATTTGATACTATGGATTATGTTTATTTATTTATTTAATTTTTAATATTTATTGTATTTTTTCCATTAACATTTAGTCTGTTTATACTGCCCCCCACTGCAAAGCAATAGACTACACTGTAGTCTATTTCCATGAGCCTTTTTTCCTTTTTGTTCAACCCTTCCACCCAACTCCCCTCCCCCACCAGTAGCTGTACACCTGCTCTCCATCTATGAATCTGTCCTCATTTTTCTCATTAGTTCAGTTTGTTCATTAGATTTCACATATGAGTGAAATCATATGGCATTTGTCTTTCTCTGGCTGACTTATTTCACTTAGCATAATTTTCTCCAGGTCCATCCATACCGTTGCAAAGTGTAAAATTTTCTTCTTTTTTACAGCCAAGTAATATTTCATTGTGTAAATGTCCCATAGTTGTTTTATCTACTCATCTACTGATGGACATTTGTGCTGCTTTCATACCTTGGCAATTGTAAATAATGCTGCAATGAACATAGGGGTGCTTGTGTTCTTTCAAATTAGTGTTTTGGGTTTCTTCAAATAAATTCCCAGAAGTGGAATCTCTGAGTCATAAGGCAGTTCCATTTTTAATTTTTGAGGTATTTCCATACTGCTTTCCACAGTGGCTGCATAATTCTTCATTCTCATCAATAGTGCAAAGGGGCACCCTTTCTCCACATTCTCAGAAACACTTGTTGTTTATTGATTTATTGATGATAGCCATTCTGACAGGTGTTAGGTGATATCCCATTGTGGTTTTAATTTGCATTTCTCTAATGATTGGTGAAGTTGAACATCTTTTCGTATGTCTATTGGCCATCTGTATGTTCTCTTTGGAGAAGGGTCCATTCAGGCCCTTTGCTGATTTTTTAATTGAATTGCATGTTTTTTTGGTTTTGAGTTTTATAAGTTCTACATAAAATTTGGATACTAATCCCTTATCAGATATATCAGCAAATATATTCTCCCATTCTGTGGGCTGTCTTTTTATTCTGTTGATGGTTTCCTTTGCCATGCAATATTTTCTTCAATATTTTCTGAGTGTAAGTCTTTTACATCCTTGATTAGGCTTATTTCTAGGTACTTTATTCTTTTGGTAGCAATTGTGAATGAGATTGTTTTCTTAATTTTACTTTCTGTTCATTATTAGCCTATAAAAATGCAACTGATTTTTGGTTAATAATTTTTTACCCTGTACTTTGCTGAATGCATTTAACAGCCCTACTAGTTCCTTGGTGGAATCTCTAGGGTTCCCTATGTATTGTATCATGTCATCTGCAAATAATGACAGTTTTCCTTCTTCTTTTCCAATCTCAATGTCTTTTATTTCTTCGAGTCTGATTGCTGTGGCTAGTACTTCCAGTACTATGTTGAATAAGAGAGGTGAAAGCAGGCCTCCCTGTCTTGTTCCCAACTGTAAAGGGAATGCTTGTAGTTGTTGCCCATTGAGTACGATGCTGGCAGTGGTTTTGTCATATATGGCCTTTATATGTCTAGGCATGTTCCCTTTATTCCCACTTTGCTGAGAGTTTTTATCATAAATGGGTGTTGGATTTTATCAAATGCTTTTTCTGAATCTGTTGATATGATCGTGCGGTTTTTAGCCTTCATTTTGTTTATGTGGTATGTCACATTTATTGATTTGAGAATGTTGTACCAACCTTGACTTCCTGTAAGAAATGCCACTTGATCATGGTATATGATCTTTTTGATGCATTTCTGTATTCAGTTTGCTAATATTTTGTTGAGGATTTTGGCATCTATTCAGGGATATGTTCTTCAGGGATATTGGCCTACGATTTTCTTTCTTTGTAGTCTTCATCTGGTTTTGGATTTAGAATAATGCTGGCCTCATAAAATGAGTTTGGGAGCCTTCCCTCCTCTTGGCCTTTATGAAACAGTTTGAGGAGAAGTGTTAGTGCTTTTTGAAATGTTTGGTAAAATTCTCCTGTGAAGCCATCTGGTCCAGGGCTTTTGTTTATCGGGAGGGTTTTTTTTTTTTTTTTTGATTACTGCTGTACATTGCAACCCCGTGACTTATTTATTTCACAACTGGAAGTTTGTACCTTTTATTCTACTTCTCTTTTTTTTAACTCCTCCCACATGAAAGTGAATGCATAAGCTATTTGTCTTTCTCTGTCTGGTTTATTCTATGTAGAGCAATACCTTCTGGGTTCATCAATATTGTTTCAAATGCTAAGATTTCATTCTTTTTGACTCTTGGCTGAGTAATATTCCATTGTGTTTATATGTGTGCATGTGCGTTTATAGATAGATAGATATATGTGTATATAAAAAACAATTTCTTTATCCATTCTTCTATTTATGGACACTTGCATTGCTTCTATACCTTGGCTATTTTGAATGATGCTGCAAGGAACGCAAGGATCCACATATCTTTCTGATTTAGTATTCTGTTTTCTTCTAACAGCTACCCAATGGAATTGCTGGGTCATACAGTAGTTCAACTTTTATTTTCTTGAGGAACCTCATGCTGCTAATTTTACAGAAAATGGTAAATTCCATTTAGTTCTGCCACTTTCTGACAAAAAGCATGGAAAAGTCATTAGGGAAAATAGTTTGTAAAGCAGGGTCAGGAGTTCTGCTATGTTCTCCTTCCATTTTTAGCTTATCCCACAATTTGGTTCCAGTAAGTCACCAGCTTCTCTGGGTTATAGTTTTTTCTCTTACATGGAAAAGGGGAACTTGCAAGAAATGAACTCCAATATCCTTTCATTTTTTTTTATCATTCTATTACTTAGTGATCATGTTTTTATTCAAGAGTAGTTCAGTTATCACTCTGACCCTAGCACTTCCTTTGAAATTAGGATTTTGAACTGGTCCTTAAAAGACAACCTTGTATAACCCCAGTAAAGATATAAAAAATAAGGGCCACAAAAGATTAGCAATTTGGGTCCCTGTAAATTGCTAGAGTACTTCTTCCTATACAAGGCATTTTGTAAAAATATTTGTAATAATCATTTTCTTTCCCCTATGCTATAATAATACCTGAAACAGGTGTTCCTTCTGCATTCACTTGAGAATTATTTAATGTTTTAATTTGCATGTATAATATTCCATATATCTGTATCACTGAAGTTAGAAATCCCAACCTTACCTATTGCTACTTATTCAAATATAGTGTGTGCTTCATATAGCCCAGTGTTTGCAAATAAGTGATGCCAGTAATCACTAAAGACCCGAAATCTGTTGGCTCAGAGTCTTAATGATCTGGCATTCAGGTGGAGTGAAGATAATAGACTCTGTATATTACTACCATTATGCTGACTAAAACATAAAAGTAAAGTAATGTATTCAAACTGTAGGTTGAATGGAATAAACAGATTAATTTAAGCAGCACTTAGCAATTAGCACAACTCAGGAGTACCTATGTTCTCAAATATCAAACATCACCATTGTCAAGTACTACATAGCTCATATTTTTATTTAAACTAACATAAATGATGGCACTTTCAATCACATTCTTTACTATTTGATTTTAAGGTTAATATGTTTTTCTGTATCTGGCTTAAACTTCATATTCAATAGATTAACTTCTAAATACTTCATCAATGTGTAGCATTCAGAGTTCTGCCTTCCTACGGTTTTCTATTTAACTTGTGATTTGTTTACTTATACCAGATTATATATTCTTACATAACCATTTGTGCATTATTACACAAACTGCTATTTAGGGAGAGAAAGAGTCTTGACAGAAAATTTACATGAGCTTTCTGGTCATTGGTTCTGTAAGTTTAGACAAGTTACTTAATGTCTCTAATTTCAGTTTCTTTATCCAAAAATGTTAGCACTTTTCTCACTGAATTACAATGATTATTATATAACAAAGCAGAAATGTAAGAAATCCATTTAAACACTGAGTATTGTAGGAAATAAGCTCTCAGTAAATATTAGGTATTAATATTTTTCAGTAATCACTTTGAATATAGGCAAATTAAAATTTATGTATTGATGTCTCCATATCTAACATCATTTGAAAAAAATGATTTTCATTAAGCTACCAATATTTTTATATGGAAGACAGCTGTCTGGGCACTAGGTATATGCTGAAAAATAAGCAGCAAACAAGATGGCAATAGCATTTGCCCTCAAAAAAAGGAAAGACACGTTGAACAGGTAATTCAGGACGTCAGCTCCCTCAGAAGGGCAGCACAGCTGGATGGGGAGCTATTCAATAGTCCCTCCTCATTCTTTGAAAGAATTACTGAGACGGGAATTACTATTGCTAGTGGGGATGGGGAAGAACTCATTAGTTTTGTTTAGGAAACGTTAAGTGTGTATAAGCTCTGTGAGATCTCTACACGTACAAGCCATTGAAAATGTGCATTCCAAGTTCCAAAGATATATTTTGGGTAGACATCTAAATATTGCTGTTATTGGCATACTTTTACATTTTTGTGTATAATTACAATGAGGAAGTGGACAGGATGGCAGAGGACAAGTGCTTAGATTGGGAAGGGCATTAAAGAGAATGGAGACATAGATAAGAGTACTGAAAAATGATAACATTTTCTGGTCATTTGAGAGGAACAGGAAACCATGTAGGAGAGGATGGAATAGTAAGAGGAAAACCAGGATTTTGTGGAATCACAGAATCCAAGACAACTTTTCCAAAGAAAGGTTATATGCATTGAAAGGTCAAGAATGAAGTACATGTAAAAAGAATCTATTGGGGTAATAATATACAGGTCATTGGGTGTGTACTGAGAGGCTTCAAAAGAGTTTTGGAGGCAGGATGCATTGAAGTGTGTTGAGAAATGAGAAGAGGATATGGGAACAGTTTGAAGACAATTTCTGGAGCTATACCTGAGAAGTAGGAGAGGGATAGGATCTGAAGCTAAAAGGGGGCTTGTTCTTGTTTTGATTTAATATTTAATAGGATAATTTCATTATTATAGAGCTTGTGAGAGTGAAAAGAAAGACCTGAGTCAAATCATGTAGAGCCTTGTGACAATACTAACAGATTTGGGTTTTATTTTGAGTTTGATGGGAAAGTACTGCAGTTTTTAAAATATGGCAGTAAGATAAGCAGTAGGAGTTCAGTTTTTAATCAATTTGGCTGTTATGTACAAGGCAATTATTCAAAATATCTGTTAATTTTGGTGTTACCTATTTTAAAATTTTGTTTGGTGGGCCCAATCCCTTAAACATATTAATTTTCATTCTTTAAATCAGCAGTCCCTGACATTTTTGGCACCAGGGACTGATTTCATGGAAGACAATTTTCCACAGACCAGAGAAAGGAGGGAGATGGTTTCATAGCCAGCCACCACATGTAGCTTAATTGTCACTTGCCACTCACTGGCAGGGTTTTGATATGAGTCTGCAAGCAACTGATTTATTATGGTCTCTTTGCAGTCAAACCTTTCTGTTAATGGTAATCTATATTTGCAGCCACTCCCCAGAGTTAGCATTACTGCCACAGCTCCACCTCAAATCATCAGGCATTAGATTCTCATAAGGAGCGAGCACCCTAGATCTCTCGCAGGCACAGTTCACAGTAGGGTTCACACTCCTGTGAGAATCTAATGCTGTCACTAATCTGGCAGGAGGTGGAGCTGAGGTGGTAATGCAAGAGATGGGGAGATGGGGAGTAAATACAGATGAAGCTTCGCTCACTCACCCTCTATTCACCTCCTCGGTGCAGCCCGGTTCCTGACAGGGTACAGACTGTTACTGGTCCATGGCCCATGACCCATGGACCCAGGGGTTGGAGACCCTTCCTTTAAATTATTATGTCAGCATTTTAATAACTGAAGAAAAACTTCAACAATAGAAATGGAGTATGTCTAACAAGAGATTGCTTATCTTGTTTTGAACTGTATATTGCCAGAGATTTCCAACTCAGGCTGTGCATTTGTGTCACTTGAGAGATTTAAAAAAAAATCTTTGCAGAAACTTACACCAAGAAATTCTGACTTATTTTGTTTGGGTCAAGGTCCTGGTATCAGTTTTTTAAAGAAGTGCCCCACAGGCTTATAAATCAGTGCCATCAACTTCGGCTATGAATTCAATAAAATAAAAAACAAAAATCTAGAAAGAAATATTGATAGGATTGTTTACCCTTGGGGAAGGTTCTAGGGTTGATGTGGTTATCAAAGAGGACTTTGTGACATTTAAATGTTTAAGGTAAGACTATGTTCATGATATCTTTACAAACAAAGTATATTTAAATAAAAATGGAAATTTCAAAACAGAAACAAATGAGTTTATTAGCATGGTTTGTAAAGGTATGCTAACTGAGTATGTGATTTTTTCCCTGTAGGGAAAAAACTGTTTGAACAACTCTTTCATTGCATTATTTCTCCTAAATGACATTTTCGTAGGGAAAGAAGTAAATAAGACGATGCCGGCAAAAGTGGCTGGATCATACTCTGCTGGCACTGCAGTTCTCTCTCTCATTCAGCTAATCAGGAAGAAGGATTTAAACCTTACCCTGTGCTGATACAAGAAAATGGGGTCGAGACTTCGATCTGAGCCATTTGAAATTTTGGCCTAGTGGTCATTTAATCAGTTTGGCTTGACAATAAAATTTTAATGTGAAGAAAGACAAAAATAAGATATTTAGTCTTAACAGAGCCTCTCTCTAACATTAGGAAACATACTCTTGTTTTCCATGCAAAGAGCAGATTTTTAATAAAACAGTGAAATAAACTTGGCATCAGTTTAAAATAATAATAAATTGAAATGCCTCAGAAAACCAACAAGTTCTTATTGGACATACTCCTGACATTGCACAAAATATATTTGGGTTTGACTCTTCTGACGCTTGTTGTCTTTACTGATTTGTCAAATTAACCACCTAATTTTCGAGTCCTCATTCATAACAAAGGGGAAAAAATAGTGTCTATGTAACTGTTGTGAGAATAGTGTAAGATATTACATGAGCTAACTGTCTTGAGAATATAGTAACATGTGCAGGAAAGAGTATAAGCTTTGGAGTCTCACAACCAGAATCTGAGTCCCTTCTTCTTTTACCTGGTCTATAATGGTCAGTAATTATTCTGAAACTCAAATTCTTATTCTTAAAAAAAATTTTCTCCCAAATAGATTTCATAATTAGTTTAGATAAACTGTGGGCCATGTTATTTACTCAGTGTACTTTTATTTTGTTCTGCTCTTGTCAGCTCCAAATATTTCATCAAGATTAACACAACGCTTGTTTTCTTTCCTTTCTTTAATTTTATTAATTTCTTTTCTTTAATTTTATTGAGGTAACTTTGTCAAATAGGGTCACATAGGTTTCAAGTGTACATTTCTATGACACATGATTTGTATATTGCATTGTGTGCCCACTACCCTAAGTTAGATAATCTTCCATCACCATATATTTGGTCTTCTTTACCTTTTACCACCCTCCCACGCCCTTCTCTGTGGTAACTACCATACTGTTGTCTGTATTTGTGAGTTTCAGTTTTATATCCCACATATAAGTGAAATTATATGGTTCTTAGCTTTTTCTGACTGACTTTTTTACTTAGCATAATATTCTCAAGGTGTATCCATGTTTTCCCAAATGACTTTCTCTTCTCTTTTTTTTCACGAAGTCTGACCTCTGGTCTATTAATGTGCCCCAAAGGTATGCGATTAACAACAGTACATAGATGTTCAAAACTTTGAGCGGATCAAAATATTTACCATTACTTATTTATATGGTTGATCTAAATAAGATACATGATAGCAAATAATATTGTATATCAATTTTTAATACAATTTTAAAGTATTGAGTGTTATTTTCCATTTTTCTAAATTTTACAGAGTATTTTTATTTCCTAGAGGAAAAAAATGGCTATGACAAAAGAAAAATCAATTTAGATCAGATCATTACCCTTTTAGAACATTTTGAGCATCTGAGAACTCAACGAACTTACACTAAAGTATTACGATCCCTTTTAACATCATATTCAAAAGTTAGTTATATACACCAAAATATGTTTCTAATTTATAATATTTAAATATATCAGTTTTTGCAGTGGAGAACTCTTCTGAGTATCAGCCAGCGATTATAAGGAACTTTAATTTTATTAACCTTAAGGTATATTGAATAGGTGTTCAATGGAGATATTACCTAAAGAAATAATATGAAATCATACTATTGAAACGCTTTTTTCTAAAAAAAAATGTTATTTCAAATAACAACACCTTTTTGTTCTCTTCATAAAAACATTGCCATAGGAAGACCAACAACAACTCTATGCGATAGCACACACCCTGGAAGATGGTGGAATGACGCCTGAATTAGCTGAGGTGATAAAACGACTATGGAAAGATCCAGGAATTCAGGCCTGTTTTGAGAGGTCATCTGAATATCAGCTCAATGACTCAGCAGCTTAGTAAGTAAACACATTTTGACAGGAATTATAGTTGAAATAGGTAAAATTAAGAATTATAACTGTACACTCTGCATTTGCAATCACAAATGAGATAAGTAAATGGCTTTACATTTTATCATGCTAAAATAAAAAGTAATTCAAGAAAAACAAAAAAGATCAAAGTGAGATGTAAAAAAATATAACCAGAGTATCATTTTAAATAACTAATTTTGAAACTATTTTCCTCAGATCTATATGTTTTAAATATGTTTTCTGAATTAAAAAGAATCAATCATTTTGCATCGTACTCAACGTAAATGCAGACTGGTGACATGCATGCTAATTTTGGGATTATGCATTTCACCTCTATTCATGTTACTGAAGTCATGCTCTGAAGTAATCTTACTAATGGTGCATGCTTTGGGGTTCCATTGATTTGAGGAGCATGATACAGAGTTCTAGAAGTAAGGTATTGATAGCCACAACATTTGTACATTTTGGAATTCTTTTTGAGTCTCAAGAAAGATTATGTAATTTTCATAGCTATCATCCAGTTAACAATTATCAGCTCAAAGGAAATTAGGAAGTTACATTATTAACAATTTCGCTATCAAAATAATGTTGTTTCTATTTTACTACGTGGTTCTTATCCCACTGTCATATTCCTACAATTGGGTATATATGTATGTACATGTAAATATAGTTTAATTATTAATTCTATAGTTCTGTCCATTCAGATGAATATGTAAAAAGATATAGAGTCCTTTTGAGGAACCCCCAACAGAACACTCCATCAGCCCTTAAAAGAAAAAAAATAATGGGAAAGTGAAAAATATGAAAGATTATTCAAGGACAAAACAATAAAACTTGTATGACACTTCAGATTTTTAATCATGATGGGCAGAAGGATTATGGAGAGAAACAAACCATATAAATTCTAGGAAAAGCTAACAGTTTTCTGTGATTACTCATTCACATTCATTTTAAATTCTAAACCTAATGGGCACAATGCCCTTGACCAGTCTTGTCCCACCGATGAAGTAGAGAATGAATATCATCCTATGATTGTATAAACAAAAAACTCTTTATAAGAGTCTCAGTACCTAGTCATATTTTAATACTAACAGGATTCTTGTAGTATAGAAAACATTGCTTTTCTATATGAATCATTGATAAAAGCAGTCACAATTAATTAGAAATTGAAATATGTAATATTTTCATTAAAAAGTGGCTTAGCAAAGTTCTGGAAAGAGGAAAAATATTAGATAAATTAGGTAGATAGATGATAGCTATAATTAGCTTTAGATACACATTATTGATTAAACATTATTTTCCCTTAAAATACCATAAGAAATATATTTACAATTATTATAAATTTACCAAACTCTTTGCTCTTTGATAGCAAAAAGTATTTACATATTGTCATCAAATGGGCAGATAAAATGACGTTTTTATTGTATTTTCTAGACTTTTTAATATTCAGCTTTAGCTTTTTTCTTTGTTCTGAGACATACAGTATGTTTAACACTGGGACTATCATATAGATTCATATGAAGAGCAATTTACCTGTTCTTCAAGTTAAACAACACATGCACACTATATCTATTGGTACCCATCTTGTGGATGTTCCTGATACTGTAATGGTTTTTAACTATCCAGATTAATTTTCAGGGCAGTAGAATAAGAACAGTAAAGTTGATTCGCCCTGCACCACCACCCCCGCCATGTATAAAAAAAGATTTCACATAAAATAAAAAAAATTAAATGTTATTTTTTTTTGTTTTTATGGGTCCTTAAAAGGAATATCAAGTAGCCCTGGTTAGTGTGGCTCAGTGGATTGAGTGTCAGCCTGCGAACCAAAGCATTGTCGGTTTGATTCTCCAGTCAGGGCACATGCCTGGGCTGCAGGCCAGGTCCCCAGTAGGGGGTTCACAGAGGGCAACCATACACTGATGTTTCGCTCCCTTTCTTTCTCCTTCCCTTCTCTTCTCTCTAAAAATAAATAAATAAAATATATATTTTTTAAAGGAATATTAAGTAAAAGCTTTCTAAGAAAAAAATAGTTGAATGCAATTTTTTCTTCCAAAAATTAACAGCAGCTTTTTTCAAATACTGAATAACATTGAAATTTTAAAACTAGTAAATATAATAAATATCAGGTCAGCACTGATCCATGTCTATTTCATATGGATCATATGAAGCAATGGTCTCTTCCTTTCCTTTCCTTCCTCTTTTCTTCTCTCTCCCTCCCGCTCCTTCTTCTCTTTTCTTCCTTCCTTCCTCTTTCTGTCATTTTTTTATGAAAATGAGATATTTGTTAATCTCTCAAACATAGAGACCCTTCAAGTTGAAGGTAACAGAGATGAGTACTAAACAGTGTAAGAAAAAATAATCTTGGCAACATAACAGCTCTCCCACCATAGCTACTAGCAAACTGAAGGAACAGGGGAAAGAATTTAATTAATACTTGATGGATTACCCACTGAGGCTGTCTTGTATGCTACTGAAATTCCATATGCTTTAAGATTTAACATAGACTTGACCAAGAAAAATAGTATTTTAACATGAATAGAAAAAGAATCAGATTTTTTAAAGTGATCTGAGTTGTATATATTTAGGGCCTCTGATGTGGTTCAAGTTTTAGCCCACAGGCTTGAGCACCCAAATCCTATATTTGTTCATAAAGACAAACATTTTAAATGCAAATCTGCCACTCTGCTAACATTTCTGCTTTGCTTGAAATGATTTATATATGCAAATAAAAATACATTAAAATGTGTCTTTCTTTACCAAAGCATTCATTTGACTATTATTAAAATGAATTTAATATCTATCATGGCAGGTACATTTTTGTTTTGTTTTGTTTTTGCCCCTGCTGACCCAGTTGACCAACAGTATACCTGCCACCTAGAAACCTTTGTCCATAGGGAATTCACGAAGGAATTTGATTAACAAAATAGAAGAGATAAGCTAGAATAATCTTTCAATATTTTCTTATGATAGAGTTATATCTTTCTTTTTTTAAAAAGAAAATTGAACTTTATTAGGCCAAAACATGGTGATATATTTTCACATTATACATATATGTGTTTCTGAAATGTAATTGTCTCTTTGTCCTTGGCCAAAGTCTCTTTGGGGTACTTACTTATTCTAAGTTTATTTCAGCTTAAAAGGGGAAAGATCCTTCAAGAATAAATTACCTAGTTGCTGTTGAATTTATTTTTTAACAAATGATAAAATAACTTTGCTTTTTTAAGGCATTATGGTTAGGTGCTAAGGCATAAACAGTTATTCAACTTAGTCCCTGAAAAATTCAACTTTTAAATAACTAGTATTCAGTTGGATTCTACCTCTCAAATTCTGTCTGTAGGGATGTAAGCCCATAATCATCTTCCTATTTAAGCTATACGTGTAAACTTGGTTCCATATAATGGCCAATTTTGTCATAAAAACCTTGCCAGCCTATTACTATCTCTGTGTAACATTTTCCCAGAAATAGCCATATTGCTAGGCTACTAAAGCCTTTGTATCAAAAGTCCAGAACAGTGGTTCCCAACTGTTTTTTAAAGTAATAAAACATTTACTTTAGTCTACCATTATCTGGTTTCAAGGATGAAACTAGGAGCTGTTTCTTTCCTCTGATCTAACAGACTCTTCTCATAGAGTATACAGCTAATCAGACCTATCCCTGCCTCTCATCACTTCTAGATACTGTAAGTAGAAGGAGCATAATATTCAGCCTGGAAACAGTAGGGTTGTTAAATATGGCCTCCAGCGAAGAGTGGGACACACTGATGCATTGATGAGGGGGGAGAAGAGATAGGAGTGGGTATACTGTGTAGGCTGTTTTCTATCCCCAAGAATACTGGCTCAGGAGCAGGTCAACAGTTTCATGAATTACTTCCAGTGTGAACCAGCAAGAAAGTCAAAATTGTGTTTCTTAAAATTCAAAGTGCCTAAGTACAAACTCTAACACTTTGAGGCTAGTCTAGTGATCATTAGAATAGTGATCACCATTACATCACTTGGATGATGTAAGCTTAAGAAAAGGAACTTTTCTCTCAAATGTCTATCTATACACCATCAAATCTATTACATATGCTTCATAGAATGCAAGCTAAGACAGCATTTATCTGTCTACTTTTAAAAGAAGCCCCACCTCCCATGGATCAGTCATGTACCACACTCACTGCTCTACAACATCCCTTCCACCAAGCTCTTGTAATTCTAATGAGCAGAGTTTGAAAATTACCAGTCTGGAGTTTAATACTTTTAACAGATCTTAAACAAATAAACAAAAAAAATCATTTGTCCTAAATCCTGGTATCTTCAAATGCAAAGTTAAAAATATATGTTGTTTTTTTTTAATTAGCTACCTTAATGATTTGGACAGAATAACAGCTCCTGGATATGTCCCAAATGAGCAGGATGTTCTACATTCTCGAGTAAAAACAACTGGAATCATTGAAACTCAATTCTCCTTCAAAGACCTTCATTTCAGGTATAAGCAAATGTCTTCCCTAACTGTCAACAGAAAAATCTGTCATGCTCAATATTTCTGCATAGAGAAAAGTTCTAACCTATTTTCAAGTACAGCGAGTTCTTGCGAGAGCTCACTAGGCCGAGTGTACTTTCAGTACTGCTGACCTGCACTGCCCTCTTGTAGCCTAACATGTGGACGCTCACCCTGAGCCCCACCCTTCCCTCCAAGAGCAGGTGGGAGCTAGATTTTATTTTTCTCATACTTGAAACTGATATCCTACTTTAAAAAGGAAATATATTTAAGCAACAGGTGCCAGAGGTCCTATTTCCTTTGCCATTCAACCCTCTCATTTGCTTGAAATATTCTTATTAATTTGTTCCCTTAATTTAAAAATGCAAATAATTGAGAAGAATTATTTGAATGTGATGCTATTTACTTCAATAGCAAGACCTAATTTATAAGTATGATTTGGTTATAAAAATGAGTCCATTATTTTTGTTGCCTTTGCATTATTAAGGCCTTCATAGAAATTTTATTGCAAGAAATGCAATACTATGCCAAGAAATACCTACAGAAATCCATATTGTTGTGCTATAAAATGTCCCTTGACACTTAAGCATCTCTTCCTATCAAAGGTGGATAAGATGGAATATTAAACATTAAAACCAGGTTCTATATGTATCCTTTAGTAATGAAAAAAGTCACTAAAGTATAATTAATAAAGTCACTCTTGAATGCAATAAGAAAAATATTTTTTAAAAAGTAGAAAAACTAGAAAAGGTGACAAATTATTTGTATGAATTTCTGAAGAAAAATTTATTTTAATGGGATAAACATTTTTAGGTTTTTTAAGTATTAAAATTGGTAAGACACAATATCTAATTAGAATAGTTTTTACAGAGATGACCAGGATATTTTACAAGGTAATATGGAAGAAAACTCTTCAAAATTTATACCTAAATTTCAGGCCCACAAATAGTTTTTTGAAGGATCAAACTAGTGTAAAAAGGACTGCAAAGACTGGGATCAACATTCCCAGCTGGCTATGTACGCAAAGTCTGTCTTCAGTGCTGTCATAGCACTGTAGTTCCTCTTTGGCAACTACTTCCTCCAGTCTCCTCATCTTGAATCCAGTTTCTGGGGTTTTCCTTTGGAAGCTCAAGTCCAATTGCTTCTCTCTCCTCCACCTCCCCTAAGCCTATCAAAGCATCTTTGGCACACTTGCCTTTTCTTTCTTGCTCTCCTTTCTCCTCTCCAAATTTCTCCATGAAACACAGACCAGAAATTAAGTGTAAGCCTCCTCGAGTCTAATCCTACTAAGATTCCAATCCATGTTCTCTATTAATTAGCAGCAGCTGTCAAGGAACAAAGGTACTTTTTCTTTACTTATCTAATGAATTTGTTGTAAAGTCCTGGCACAAAGTTATAAGTTGATGTTAGCATATCTTATATCAGCTAATAGAATTTTCCAGATCCTAGACTGTCTTGATCATAAGTCAGTTTTGAAAATTAACGTCACATGTTGAACACCTAGAAGCTCACAACCTTGGTCATTCTCTATATCACCAATCAATTTAATATCTTCTCAGATATAGGCACCATCATAAATGATCTGTTTTTAGACAGCTGTTCTTTGAACATTCAAACTATAGAGCTGTTGTACTTGCTATTCTCTTTGTCTAAAAAATGTTCTGACCTTTGATCTCTGCAAGGACTGGCTTCTTTTTATCTTAAGTCCTCAAATCAATGCTATCTCCTTAGGGAGACATGACCATCCTGTTAATCATTCTTGCGTATCCCTGTCACTACTACAGGCAGCAGTTTGCTGGTAAACACTTAAGAATGAGCTTTCAGGGGCAAGGGGAGGGAAAAGGCTGACTTGTGGCCCTTGCTGGTTTCCTTGGCGTAAATACCTTGACAATGGCCAATTTCAGCCTACCAACATGATGTCACTAATGTAGCGTTGGGAAGAAATACAAAGAAACAGCTCTTACTAGCTATGCCAATGTGAGCCAGTGTCATTACATCATTGATATATGATACTGTTTTCTTCTCTTTTTAAAAACTTATCACTATATAAAATTTCCTTTTTTCTTTCTCGGTTTTCTCTTTTTGTTTCTGTTTCTTCCTCATATGCCCTGAACTCCAGGAGGCCAGGGGCCATATCTGTTTACAGCGCTGTCTTCTGTGATGATCAGTGTGGCTAGCACAGTTTAGGCATATAGTCAATTCTTGCTGGATGAATAAATGTACTATTTCACTCTGTATATATACTGCCTTTATACCCTGACTATAAAATAATGAACTAGGCACTGCTATCATCACGAAGATTAAATAATTAAGAAATGGAACCTAAAACTAGGTGAAAGACTTCCCCAAGATCAAACATAGAAGTGCTAGAAATGTGATTAGAATGAACAAATTTCTAACTTCAAAAGCCACATTTCTTACACTGCATTATCGCTTATGGGCTGTGAGTAAATTGGGGTGTAAACTATTCTTTTTTTATAAAGTAGGTACTTCTTATAATGTTGTTAGTCATTCATAATCCCCTTCAGAGAGAAGAGAGAAGGAGGAATAAAATGAAATGACAGCCTGTTGGGGGGACATCTTTGAGTTGACGGGCATCTCTACAACTTCCCAACTCTGTGATTCTAAAACCAGGGTAGGGGATGATTGCCAATGAACACACAAAGTCTCAGAAATCATGTATATTTTCTGGAATATCTATTTCACTCAGTACTAAATATAAATATAGTCATAAATTTGTAAAACAAATATTCTTAGACTACATTTGCATATTTTTTTTAAAAAACAGTATTTTAAAGATGCACTTTATTCACAATAAGACTTTTCAGATTAGAGCTCTAAATTTTCATTGGTACCTGATCTCTTTTTTTTGTCCCTTTGTAGTTCTGTGGTTAATTTTGTACACACTGTCTTGTCATATAAGAACGTGTTCTCCTAGCATATTTTCATATACTTCTAGTTCTTATGGAGGAATGAGAAAGGTTTTGCTAATTCTTTATTATAGCATCAATGCTAAAAGGTAAAATGTTTGTGAAGTGGATGGTGAAGCACAGTTAGAGCTTATTTTGACATAACATTTCCTACATTATGCAACTACTACCTCTTTGCCATCCACTAAAACCCATTTTTAGCTCTTTTCTTTTCTTAACAGGTTTTGCTTTCTGACTCGAGGGTAAGTTATTAAAGGCATCTTCTATAAGGAAGAGAATGTACAGAACTTCTCTACAAAATAAACAATAATATTTTTAAATATTTAAATTCTATTATAAAATATTAAAAAATACAATTATATCTTTTCTTATGGAATTCTTTAATATCATTTAAATATGGAATTAACAATTATGGGAGTTGAGAGATCCTGGCTCCCTTATGATTCTGTTTTTTAATCACAGACAATTAAGGAATTTAGAATGACTTCTGTGCATATACTTTATGTCTATAAGTATCTACCCTAATTTTTAGAAAAGAAAGACTTGATTAGGCCATTTTTCTCTGACTGTGAAGTGACAGCACAGATCCAGTTGTTGTCCCTGTCATATATGTAGCCATCTTAAGAAATTATATCAAATATGATATAACCAAATACCTTGAATAAATCTTATTCAACAGAATAGTTTAAAATAAGTTTCAACTCAGATTAGATCTTATTTTTCTGAGGTCAAATATATAGATGTCAATATTATAATTTTTCCAAGAGAATCACATGCTTATAGGATAGCAAAAATATCTAACAAATGAATTAGCTGCAGTAGCATTATTGACGTTTAGCTATCCTATGTTATATAATGATTCTGCAAGCACTGTAAAAAGCAGGTTAATAACAATCTATTCTGATATGAAGTATGAATAATCTTGTGAGGTAAATATTTAGCCAATTGTTAAGTAAACCCATAAAACTCAAAAGCTTCCCAATTATTTAAAATAGGCTATAAATTCAACTGATTATTCAACTGTTTAATATAAAGCCATAAAACTCTGACGACTTGCCCTATATTAATGTTATGGACAATTTAACAAATTATTAATGTTCGGCTGTCACTCAAAAGCCTGACTGGTCAATTTTTAAATGCATCATACATTTCAGGCATTTAAAAACAAAAAAATGCAATAAAGATTAAATAAAATACAAAAAAAAAAGGAATCCTACCTTAAGTAACTTACTTAACAAGGAAATATGTATTACCAAAACAAAAACAAAAACCTTTACACAAAATGAGAACTGCAAGTTCCCTTCAATATTATTATGGCACTCTGGTTACCTTAACTATTTTAGGGATTTGAGGGTATTATAGCTGTATCACATGTTCATTCACCTCATTTATTTTCCATATAGATTTGCCTAAACCAAATGTTCATCAGCAAGTATATGTGTTCTTGTCTGGTTTCTATTTTTGTTTTTCACAGAATGGTTATGATGTAATATACACACACCCATATACAAAATTACTTATTCAGTGAAATATGTAATAATTAAATGCTCTACTCTGGGAACCCCCCAATTATTACAATAGGATGTTACACTTTACACCTCTAACATAAGCCTCAAATTAAAATTTAAAGGAAACACTAAGGTGAAAATGATGTATGAAAAATAAATTACTACAATAGCAGAAAAGGATAATAAAATTTTTCGTAACAGTAACATAATATCCAGAAGAATCAACATAAAGATAAAATTCCAACTATTGGTCAGATTTGCTAATGCACATTTCAACTCAATAATGTTTTCATTACTATGGACTCTGTAAAAATGTTTTTAAAATTAAAAAAAATCAGCACGAGGGAAATAAGATTATTCTCTCTGAGGTACCAAATTTGGTTATTATTCAAGAAATCTGAGCAGTTATCCAAAGTTGCCTTAAGAATATTCTCAGATTTGCAGGATTTGAATATATCTGATTAAAA
This sequence comes from Mormoops blainvillei, assembly GCA_004026545.1. NCBI lineage: Eukaryota > Metazoa > Chordata > Mammalia > Chiroptera > Mormoopidae > Mormoops > Mormoops blainvillei. The sequence goes on along the minus strand of PVJD01002417.1, from coordinate 130,075 downwards.
ATATAAATGTGACTGAAGGAAGAAAGTATTCAGCAGAACGGATGGAAATAGGTTAGTTGTCCACTAAAACAGAGAAAAAGAGGCTCAAAACAAATGCTAACAGGACTAGCCCAAGCCCTGTTTTGTGACGAACACTCAATCAAGATGTCTTGTGAATTGGCTCCAATGACATCATCATTCTTACATTGGAATTTGAACACTGGGCTCTCAGTACAAATATCCCATTCATCCAGTGACTTTTGCCCTGGTGCCATGATTAGTTAGTTCTCCATTATAGGAAACCCACCCTGGAGGCAAACCCTGAGGAGAGGATTAGAGCCAAAAAGAAAACAAGAATTATCGAGGCTCCCACAGGTTAAAATCTAGTGCGTGGGAATGCAAGGAGCGGTTTTAGTTTGAAAAAGCCCACCATAAGTTTAAACCTAGTGACCCTAGTGATGTATACTCCATCCTCAATTCACCAAGTTAATCTACAAGTTAGTGCATCTTTGTCCAATCACAGCATCACATTTCTTTGCCAACCCATCATATATTTACATATGATTAAATAGAGAATACATGTAACACCTAGAATCCAGGCAGTCTGCACTATCTCCATTAGAAAAGTAGAACAAACAACCTGAAAAGGGAGGAATTTGTCCAGTAACCTGTTGACAACATGTAGAACTACTGTCCAACCTGGGGAAGAAGATAATTCTTTTCCCAGAAAAGATAATTGCAATTTACTTGATGAGGGTTTAAGTATTAACTACAGACCTTATGTCCTATTCAGGGAATTCTGGTGTAAGTAAATAGATTTAAACTTAATGAGATTCACAACAAAACTTAAGAACTTTCCCAGCGTAACTACCATTCCCACGGAACCTATCATGGTGCCTGTTACATAGCAGCTTCAACAAATATCAATTGAATTAATAAGCCTTGGGCTAACTGCTTAAAGGGCTTATATGAAAAATAGAAATAATAATTGTACCTGCCTTATAAGTTTATGATAAAGTTTAAATGAGATAATTGTTGTAGAATGCTTATGCCTGGCAAAAAGTAAACTCTTATTAGCTGTGTTTTTTTAGTATGAAAACATTACCATTGGTAATGTGGGGAATTATGGAGGAAAAACAAATTATGATCTGAAATATTTTTTATTTATCCCACATTTTATGATTAATTTCAATACATGTAATTTAAATAAAACAATAGATAAAACTCTATTTTTCAAAGTTTGAAAAAAGACTAAGATTAATTTTAAGGCCTAACAAAACATTTGACTAAAAATATAAAGGTCTGGATGCGTATTTATTATCCTTGCTTTAATAAGAATATTGACTGATTTAAAAAAAAATTTGTTGCTTAATTTTTCACATAATAGAACCTTAAAATCAAAACCCTGTTCTCTTCCTCCGTTTGTATTATAAGCATGAAGCTGCAGAGGTTTTGGTAATTGGCAGCACATATAATAGTCTTTATTAACACAATTTAAATTTCCAAACCACATGACTATTAAACTCTTAAATATTAATGAGCATGTTCTCTTTCAATCTACTATTTAATGGAGCGGTTTTACACTGGTGCATATCTATCTATCTGTCTATAAACCTATCTATCCACATACAGGGTAGAGTAAAAGTAAGTTTACAGCTGTTCATATGAAAAATAACACAATAATTATAAAATAATAATACAAGAATGAACTCTGTTTTGTAAACCTACTTTCTCCCCACCTTGTACATACACACTGTACGTATTTGAGGAGTTTTCGTTCTATATATCTGTTCTCCACTTGGTTCACATGTGAAGGGTGACGTAGTAGAGATATACAATGTAGGGCACTTTCAATTATCTTCAGTAAGTCAGATGATTGACACTTATTATTCCAAGTATAGTTATTACCTTTGAAATCTCTGTAGAGCTTGGATGCTTCTTGGCAATATCTTGTTGATAAACTATTACAAAAACCCCATAATTTATTTCTTTACCCCAAGTCTAACTTTCAGCCTCAGATCAAAGTGATTGAAACATAATAATGACACAAGCAAAAGAATGTTAATTCCCTCTGCAAAACTCTCTCTGAGTTCCCCATTGGAAACAACATAAAATATCATTTTCTCATATAAAATTAAAGACCTAGTACATGTATTTTTAGCCTAACACCTCAAGCTTATTTTTGCCTGCTTAAATCCTTTGCCCTTGCTGCTTCCTCTGTTGCCTCTGCCTAGAACATTCTTCCCCATGCATCCGTTTGGCTCAATCCCTCAAACCTAATTTTCTTAGGTTTTTGCATAAGTATCATCTTCTGTGCTTCTAATCACTCCATTTCGAATTACAGCCCACCTCCAATATGCCCTATTGCATATAGATATTCTAAGTCTATTCAGAAACACACACACAAACGTTCTACCACCACCACCACCAGCACCAGATTAGAAGCTTCTTGAGACTGAATCTCTAATGCCTGGTATTATCAATAAATACATGTTGAATAAATCAATAATTATCAAATCATGTGTCTCAATGGTTTTACCCTAATCTTTATGTTCCCAAAATATAAATTACTTGTTTATCCCAAACACACCATGTTCCCTTATTCCTTGACTTGCATGTGCACTTTACATAAAAATACCCCCTCCATACCATTAACATAGAATATACTCATTCATTTAGCAAATATTTATTGCATGTCTATTATGTAACAGTCATAGTGCCTGGCAGTGAGGATTTAGCTGACACTAATATAGATGAGGTCCCCTGCCCTCATGAGGTCACTATCTAATAAGGACATAACAGATATTAAACATGTAAAAAAATAAATAACCAAACCAGTATACAACTGATTGTAACAATTACTGTAAATGAAATAAAGAGACTGATGTGATAGAAAGTAAAAGAGGGATAAAGAGAGCCTTCTTCATGGAGGAGGCATTAACAATGAGACCTATTGAGAAAGAAGAAGTGTTATCTAGGGAAAAAGGGAATCATATCATATAGAAAGTAGGTTGACTGCAAAAATCCTGAAATAGCAGAAAGTTAGGTTTATATTAAAGGAACTAAAAAGTAGCCTTATGACTGAACTGTATTAAAAAACAGAAAGTGGTATGAACTACTTTTGGATAGGTAAACAAGAACAACTGAAATAGCTAGAGCCTTAATGGTCATTAAACCAGTTTATAGTTGATTCCAAGGGGGAAAAGAAGCCATTGAAAAGCAGAGCTCTTGCAGTGGCCCTGGTCAGAAGCGTTGGTGGCATATACAAAAGGAAAGGGGTTGGAAAGAAGCGGTTGAATTAGAAACTGCATTTTGAATGTGTTCCATATGGATATTAAGGGAGAGGGATTAAAAATTTAGCTCCTAGTTTCTGTACTGAATTGCTAGGTCCACAATGGTGCCTTTTATCAAAATACAAATTTTCAAACAGCTCCCATAAGTTTCACGATCTCTCAGGTTGACTAAAATCTTCCTCTAGGCTTACATTCTATTTTATATATTAAGATATTTATTAAACATACTATAAAAATGTATTTGTTTTTCTCTCTACAAAACAGAGAGCTCTTTGAAGATAATGACAATATCTTTCATCTTTGTGTCAGTAGGTTTAGCACAATGTCTAGCAGAGGTGTCCAACCCATGGCTCATGGGCTGCATGCAGCCCAGGATGGCTATGAATGTGGCCCAACACAAAATCATATATTTACTTAAAACATTATGAGATTTTTTTTTTGTTTTCATTAGTGTTTGTGTATTTAACGTGTGGCTGAAGACAACTCTTCTTCTTCCAGTATGGCCCAGAGATGCCAAAAGTTTGGACGCCATTGGTAGTGCATGGATCTATTTCTGAGCTCTCTATTCTGTTCCATTGTGTTGATGTGTCTGTTCTGATGCGAATACCATACTATTTTAATTAATATAGATTAATGGTATGGTTGGAAATCAGCAAGCATGATGCCTCCAGTTTTTTTCTTCTTCCTCTAGATTACTTTGGCTACTTGGATCTTTTGTTGTTCCATATAAATTTTAGGATTGTTTGTTCTATTTCTTTGAAAAATGCTATTGGATATTTGATAGGATTTGCACTGAATCAATAGCATGGCCATTTTAATAATATTAATCCTTCCAAACCATGATCAAGACCAATAATCATTTGAATGAATGAATGAATGAATGCAGGAAGAACTAAGAAGATAGCCAAGAATCAAAGTATCAGGACTATGATAGCTTTTAATCTTCTTGTGGATTATGTTAACGTAAGACTATACATAGACTTTAATCAAAATCTCCTAAGGCTAATTAATTTCTTACTAAAATTCTAAACTACTTTAAATTTCCCACTTGTTCAAAGTCAGCATGTGAATTATTTCACTATAGTTTGCATGAATTAAAAAAAGTAAACAATAAGATTTCTTTTTCAGTCTTTGAGCTGCAAATTGGCCAAATGAGACTTATTTTATAATCAATAAAAACCAAAAGAATACTTTTTAAAGATATAAAAGTATGCATTTATAACTCCAAATGTTAATTTTAATGTGGATTTTAGAGGATATTTGTGAGATTTGTTCTTCTCTTTTTTTTTAAAGAATGTTTGATGTAGGTGGCCAGAGATCTGAGAGAAAGAAATGGATTCACTGCTTCGAAGGAGTTACATGCATTATATTTTGTGCTGCACTCAGTGCCTACGACATGGTCCTAGTGGAAGACGAAGAGGTGGTAAGTCTAAAAGGAAAACAAGACCAGGGTGAAAAACAAGCATTTTGTTCCAATATTACATCCACATTTTCCAACTCAAGGCCTTCCAAAGATGTTATTTCTAGATCACTGTTTATAATACCCAACATTAATATTTTGTAAATAATAATTCTATACATTCTCATCTTTTAAACCAAACAGAACAGAATGCATGAAAGCCTTCACTTGTTCAACAGCATCTGTAATCACAAGTACTTTGCAACCACCTCCATTGTACTGTTTCTCAATAAAAAAGATCTCTTTCAAGAAAAGGTGACCAGGGTGCATCTCAGTATCTGCTTTCCGGAGTATACTGGTAAGATTCTTTTCATTTAATTACAGAGGAGTAAATTCTCCATATATATATGCATACACATATTCCTGTCTGATCTTGACATGTAATATTTATGAGATTGAGACGTGTGATAATCTTTGAGTCATGTGTATGATCCTAACTGGAAAGGGTCTTATAAAGAGGAAACCTCTCTACACTGTCTGCATTACAGCAAAGCCCTGATGAATAAATGGGAGGTGGTTAGATAGATGGGGTTTGCTACTCCATATAATGTAACAAACAACATAGCAAAGCAAACCATTATCTTAAACATTATAGTTGGAATGTTAATTTTATTTCAAATTGGAATTTTTAAAGATTTTTAAAAGTTTATTTGTTCTTAGAAAGATGGGAAGGGAGGGAGAAAGGGAGAGAAAGAAACATCAATATGTGAGAGAAACATTGACCAGTTGCCTCTAGCATGTGCCCCAGCTAGAGACCTGGCTCACCATCCGGGCATGTGCCCTCACTGGGAATTGAACTGGTAACCTTTCCCTTTTTGCAACTAGACACCAAACCAACTGAGCCACTCCAGTCAGGGCTCAAATTGGAATTTTTAATGTATTTCCTAGTGAAACCTTATAATGTTGCTTTAGATCTCAGGGGTTTCTCAAAGTCTGATTTAAATTTCCTGACAAATAGCATAAATGAATTTGAGAACAGTGGCACCTTCCCTGTTTCAAATTTTCCTGGATCCTATAGCTTTAGTGCTGATCCTGTTAATCAATGATTATAAATGTCAGGTTCTACAGAGGGTTCTTTTCCCTTTGGAGACTTTTTTTTGTAGTTATATGCTCTGTTGTCAATGAAATTGGGTAAGATGGAAATATTTATAATTTAAACACAAATACAAGCCAAATTTCACCACCAGATACATGGGTAGCCCAGACACTAGGTGAAGCCATACTAGGGGCATGGCATTCTGTCGTAATAGTTATATGGCTGGTCTATAACCAGTGCTAATATCTTTTGTCTGTATTTATAAATAGTAATTATATGTTCACACATTTATCATGTTATTAAATGTCATGATTCTATATTGAATATACAAATTAAATATAGACTCATAACAATACTTTCTTTTAACTACTAGAATTTACTTCTTAGAGTGGTTTTTAGTTTAGAACAGAAAATAGAGTTCCCATTTACTCCTTCTTTCTGGTCAGTTCCCACAGTTTCCCCTATTAACATCTTGTAATGCTGAGGTACATTTGTTATAACTGATGAACAGATGACACATTATTAACTAAAGTCAGTAGTTTGCATTAGCATTGAGTCTTTGTGTTGTACAGATCTATGGGCTTTGCCAAAGGCATGTCATGTACCCATGATTGCAGCGTTATGCAGAATACTTTCACTGCCCTACAGATCCATGTGTTCTACCTGTTCATGCTGCTCCCATCCCCTCCAGCCTGTGGGAACCACTGATCTTTTCGCTGTTTCTACAGTTTTGCCCTTTCCAGAATGTCACATAGCTGTAATTAAACAGTATGTGGCATGTTCTAACTTCTTTCACTTTTCAGTTTTAAATACAATATGCACTTACATTTCCTCCATAGCTTTTCATGGGTTGACAGGCTGGTTTTTTTTATTACAGAGTAATATTTTATTTAGTAAACAAACCAGTTTCTTTATTCTTTCACCTACCAAAGGACATTTTGGTTGCTTCCAGTTTGGGGCAATTTTGCATGAGATGCTATAAACATCCACATGCAGATTTTTGTATATACAAATGTTTTTGTGTAAATGCCTAGGAGTACAGTTTCTGGATTGTATAGGGCTATGTTTACCTTTGTAAGATATTGCCAAATTGCCTTTCAAAGTGGCCATACCATTTTGCATTCCGACAAGCAATAAATGAGAGTTCCTGTGGCTTCACATCTTGCCAGAATTTGGTGTTGTCTGTGTTTTACTGTTTTAAAGATTATCCCTCAAGGAATATTTTTTCTGGTAACAATAAAGTGGGGGAAAAAATCTTACATCCTGGGAGAATCTTTGTACAACTGCTCTATCCTGTGCTAGGTCCCCGCTAAGCATAATCTGTCATAACACTATCAGCAGGTCCTTTTTAGATATTCTGTATTTGTTGGCCATTTTGTTTATTTCTGTCTTTGCCCAATTGATCCATTTTGTGTCCTGCTACTAGTCTAAGCTTTCTCAAGCACAGCTTTCATTGGCTCTTTATTTAACTCTACTAAAACATCAGTCAAGAATAGTTCTCAATAATCTTACGTTTCTCATTTTAGCTACTTTGTTTAGTTAGCAACATAGTCCATAATTGGGCCCATATCGTCTAGTCTACTTGATTTACTGCAAACTGGCTACAAAAAATGTTTCATTTTCATCCAGCCAGATTCTCCAAAATGCGCATTAACTTATCAACCCTGCCATCAAGTCTAGTGGTACAGTTGATTATCACTCTCACTTTTGTATGTCACTCATAAAATTTTTCTGTACTCTTCTAGGTATTCCTCAAGGTCCAGCTCAAATACTACCCTATTATGTAGTTTACTCTATAATTTCTATTTTTTCTTCATTTAGTTCATAGTGAAACACACATACATGTACATGCACAGCCTTTGACATATATTTAGACTTCATTACTCACTCACTTGGTTGTGTAAACATTATTAGTACTTCTAATTTATTGTGAGTTTTTTGATGTAGAGCTTAAATTTTAGGCACCAGAAGCCCTCAATGGGTAAGTATAGTTCCAAGCACAATGTAGGCGTTGCACAAATCCCAGATAATTGGTCATTGCTAATATTGATTATTTAAATACTGAGTACATCAAATAGAAGTGCACAAAGTAAAATCCTAAAACTTACCGATATTTATAATTTTATTTTAATGCAATTAATGTTTATTTATTTTCTTTTTAACAAGGGCCAAATACATTTGAAGATGCAGGGAACTACATCAAGAACCAGTTTCTAGACCTGAATTTAAGAAAAGAAGATAAGGAAATTTATTCCCACATGACCTGTGCTACAGATACCCAAAATGTCAAGTTTGTGTTTGATGCAGTTACAGATATAATAATCAAAGAGAATCTGAAAGACTGTGGACTTTTCTAATCGATCCTTTTCTCTTCCATTCTTGCTCATGTATGTTTTTCAAAGTTTAAAAGGAAAGGTGCTGTATGATGTGTTTAGTTTTAATTGATAATCTAGAAATATAAGTAGTGTTATAAAGGAAAGGCAAAAAGTCTTCACACAAAGTTTTAATGTGTTGTCACCTGTATCTGGATCAGTTTCAGTTTCTGTAGGACATGAGGAGGGGGTGTCATTGATATCCTTAGGTCTAAAAACTCAGACATTTTTGTAGTTCTATATCAGCACGTACCACTGACATTGAATTTGCTTGGAAATTAATTTCTGCACTGTGGTTTATTTTTGACTATTGAATAATAAAAAATGCAAGGCAATCTATATTATTTTCATTGGCCAAATTTTGACAGGCATTTATTTTAGCTGATAATGTAACTGTGCCTGAACTGCAGAGACTATTCAAAGATGATACATGTGGTATTTTATTGGTCCATTACTTCTATTCAGCCAGATGCCAATGAAATGTTCACTTGTTGATGGGGAATTACATATGCAAAAGAAATGCATGCAATTTTATGTTATGCTTTTCCTTAGAAGATATTACCAATGCTGAATTTACCCCTAGGAGTGAGAATTTCAATTATCTATCTCTTTGCACCAAGTTGGTTGAAAACAGGAGATGACGTATGGTCAAGCACAGAGTGCAAAGCTGTTCACGCTGTACGGGAACTCTCAAGGGGGCACGCGTTTCCCACCTTTATTCCAGGACAGCAAGGAGCGTTATTACAGTCGATGATTTGAGGTCAATTGTGCACTGCCAGAGAGAATAATAATTCAATGTCTTAGCATTATTATGTTTTGGTTTTGTGACTAAGAGGTACAAAGAAGTAACAAGTAAGCAGTCAGGAGATTTTTTTCTACAAGAAAAACATGGCGCTTCTCTATTAGTACTGCTTGGTCCATTCTAAATGTTATGTGGTATGCTAACAGTGAAAGCCTCCTTTTAAAAAACTAATTTGGTGCCTTACAATCCAAATCACATTATTTATGAACAGAAAAGGTAGCTTTTCTTTTTTCAGTGTGTACTATTTAAAACATATACATTTCAAGCCTGTCTCAATATTGTTTATTCTCAGCACTCGTATAGATTGAAGAAGGGGATATAGGTCAGAATAGTGGACCAATGAATGACATTTAGGACTACTCTGAAAGAGAGCTAATTAGGTTTTTACATCTCTAGATAAGATGAAGGAAACATAAACAATTTGCCAATCTGTAGCTCAGGTTGATTTAGCTGCTCTGTTTCTACTTCATTGTTCTGTAATACATTTCCTTTCTAAAAATGTAAGGCTGATCACTATTTAGTCAGTTACCCTGAATAGATGACTCTGGCTTTATCTTCAAAAACACAAAAGGAGTTATAAATAAATTTGTCAAATAAAAAATGTTATAATAAGAAAATCTATTTTGAAATTCCTTTGCTGGATATAAATTATTAAGGAGTATTAGATACCAAGGACAAAAAAAAAAAAAACAGGAAAAAATATTTAGTTCAGGCACTCAATAAAACTTTCTAGCTAAGAAACAATATCTGCATAAGAATAACCCAACATTTTGCTAGGAGATATTCATGCTATGAGACTTTAAATTAAGATTACAAATGCTGCTTTTTGTCCATTGTGCTTTGTCTTTTTGTCCTTCTACTCTACTTCAACCTATTTTTTTTCCCTCAGTATAAGGGTAATTTTCCAGGAAGAAGTAAGACGTTTTCTGAAATATTACTATAATTGTTATTAAGATTTTGACTCTGACCATTAGGAATCATCCTCTTTTAGGAAATATAGGTATGAAGGGTGGGGTACAAAATGATTCAATTTGTCTTTTAAAAATACATAATTCTTTCAATCTGTGCAAAACATTGACAGGCATCAATATTTGTTTATGAAATATTGTTATCTAAGAACTTTAAAAAATATGTTGTGATCAAACTAAAATTAGAGGTAAATTTGGATTATTAAAACAAACAAAAAAAAAGACATAAATTTATTCCAGTGTTGTGACTGAAATTAAAAAACTGTTCTTCACAATCAAAAATAGTTGCTATGCTAAACAATAAATTTTAATTAAATAAAGAGATGTTTAATAGAGAAAATGTGAAATAGATGTTTGCGTTATTTATTTAATTATTATACTCCTTAAATTTAAATTTGAGTCTATTTCTGAGTTTACTTTTAAAAGTTTTAATAAAAATGGTTGGCGTAAATGCACAGCTTTTGGGGCTAATTCGTAAAGAGTAACAAAATGGAAAACATGGAAGCTATGCTTTAGCTGGAAGAAGCTCACACTGAGACCAGAAATGTTAAAGTTGATTAGAACTGAAACACCTGTTTCAACTAAAAATTTGATGTTTTAACTGAATAGTTAGGGTTTTTTCTTTTATAATATTTGGAAAAAGCAGCCTTAGCCTTTATCATTTAAAGTTCAAATGTCATTATACTGATATTTTCCTATTCTGTTATTTGGTCTTTCTCCTCCTGACTCAGAATGTTCCCGAATCTTGCTCGCCTTTGATTTTTAACACTTCTAACTCATTCATTTCTAAGATTTGTCCAATCGTAGACACACTACACTATCTCAAGGACCTGGTGCAGGCTTATGTCCAATGGGGTCATTAACAACTATTCCTTGCAGAGTTTTTCCAGAAGCATTAAATGGTCAAGATAATCTTTGTATCATGGGACTAGTCACTACAGAGTTAAATGAAGAGTACTAATAGGTAATATCATTGGGTCAAAATAAAATTATTGATAACTCTACAAACCACTTTATGAAAAGGGCTTGCAAATTCTGTGAAATCTACAATATATATTATAGATATCCAATATCTTGTTGATTGACAAAATTTATTTTAAAAATATCAGTAGTGTTCACATACATCACACAAATGGGAAAACATTCTTTTCAGGCCATGGACCCACCCTACTACAAAATTTTTACATGATCTATTATCCTATTTAATCACAAAATGTATTTTAAAATACTTGCAGAGAATCACTCAGGCTTGACTTTTAATCTAACAACATGTACATGAGGAAAGTAAGTGCTTTGCATCGATTTGTGTGTTTGCACTGTCACACCATTACACAAAGGTAGATGTGTCGATTAACATGTATATCCACTAAAAACAAAATATTTGTGAGAACTATAAGAGATAATCAGGAATCTTCTAACTTTGAATAACTTTAAAAATAGGAGAAAAAGCCCCCTGCCACAATGGAGTAAGTACTCACTAGACAATAGAACCTGTTAAGGCACTCTTTGTACTTAGGTATTTTCTGACATTCTTACAAACTTGTCTGTAGCCACATGGGGGCACACTTACATCATGTGTTTTTATACTCAAATGTTGCAAAAGTAATAAACTTGGGTTACCAATAAGTTTAATGAAACATATCATTAAAATTCTGTTAAGAACCATAGTTCACTTTGTGCTTCTAGTTCAGTAGTAAATGATCTGATAATCATAATATGCTCTATTTTAGTCAAATTTGTGAATAACAAAGAAAACTATTGAAACATCTCCAAATTTGTTTAGTGTTATGAAGACACCTAGTCCCTTTTCATACTCTGATTTTTTTTGTTTTGCTGTTTGAAACTGTCGTTTAAAATCTAAGTCATCATTAATTTTGTAAAGTAGGTTTTTTATTGATCTGTGTTGTGCCCGAAATCTTGATTAGCTCACAATGACAGGTAGAAGAAAAATAATTTGATGCCTAATTACTGTTTTGTCAATAGTGATCAACTGGCTGCTTACTAATGTGTATCTCTTTCAATAAACAAAAGTAAAATTTTACTCTGCTGTAACATTAACCATTCCATTATTCTGTTTATTACAACTTTTTCCACAATCACCACTCCACAAAATCAAGAGGAAAATGAGTGCTGTGACATTTTGCTACTATAGCAGCTGCCAACACATTATTCAATAGTGCAATATATATCTCAAGATATATATATTAATATATATCAATGGCCTCTTGAGACTTATACAGACAAATGAACTCAACATTTTTTAAATTAAACTCAAGATTTAATGAGTTTAATTAAATTTAAATTCACCAGATCTACACCATCTCCCATGATCTCTCTCAGTTGTTCAATCCAGACTTAGTTTTACCCTCCTTTCATCATCTATTCCCCATCTCAAATTACTTAATGAGTTCTGTTGAGTCTGTGTGCTCAGTTTTGTCTTCTTGCTGCGAAGTATAGAGTCAAGGTGCTAAATACAATCTGCTGCATCACTTCGTGCTTCATGAAGAACTAAAACACCTTTGCCAGATAAAGTGTTTGTTAAATTAATGAAACCTGACAGTTACTTAGTCCTCAAAGTCACAAATTTAAATCCAATCATTTGTGAGTTTTGAAATTTTTTTATATAATTCATGGGACCTCTTAAATGAAAAATTGAATAAAAACTTTTAAGAAAGTTTCAATAAATTTCTACTGTTCATGGACTCAGTCTGTGCCATCTCTCAGTTATGTTTTAATTCTAAAAATATAACTAGCATTGGTTTCAACTTTTAAAGGAGTATCAAGAAACAAATTTTTCCTGATGCATAAAAATGACCAGACCAAATTACAACCAGCTTGCACTCTATTAAACTCACACAGTGAGAATAGTGAACATATACAATTTGACTTTCTGGTGATCATATAATAGTCTACAAAATTTGTTGTGATAATTACCTGCTGAAAACATTATTTTCACTTTAAAAGTCTGTTTCCTTTTTTAAGCTAAATCAGGTCTTACTCCATGAAAGACCTATCTTCAAACCCCATTCCAGCCTGGCAGATATCTCTTTATACTACTTTTATGAGCTACAACAACAAAAAGCCCATCTAAGCACATAGTAGTTTACTGGTCTTCCAAACCCAGGAGGTTGACATGTCAAACATTCACATACTAATTGTGACATTAATCTCCAACCATCAGCTGACTAAGGCTGTTAAGGCTGTACTGGAAATGTATTGCAGTTTTAAATCACTTTATCAAGTAACTCAGGTAGTGCCATATTTTTTACTATTTCAACAAGGAGTGACAAAAAGCGAGAATGGTATAGCTGATACCTAAGTTATGTAAGCTGAATATAATAAAACTGCCGTATAGAACTCAAAGGGCATTAGTTATTTTTGATTGTCTGTCTACATGAGGGATTTCTTACTAAACAGGCTGTTTTCAAACTAGCAGAGGACATGCTCCTTTTAAACCCTGGTATCTTACACCATAAAGAGTACTACAATGGCATTATAGACTATCCTATCTATCAGAGGTAGAATATATTCAACATATTTTATCCTTTCATTCATGATTGTAAAAATTATGATGAATAACAATTATTATATTGTAGTGCAATAATACTCTGGGTTTTAACTTAGGCATGTGGGTTTTATTTTATTGATTGTCATAGGGAGTCATATGTGTGAAGGGCTAATATAAGTTATTGGGAGAAAAAGCTCTTGCTTTTAAAGACAAACAAGCAAGATAAACCTCCTCTCTAGTGTGAAGAAAATACATATAAGTAGGAGAGAACAGGGTCAAATACAGTTGTTCATGTCATTGGTATTTTAATAGGAATCTTATTGAATCTATAGATTGTTTTGGGTAGTATGAACATCTTAAGGATGTTAATTCTTACAATCAGTGAACATGGTATATACTTCCATTTATTTGTATCTTCCTCAATTTCTTCTGTGTTCTACAGTTTTCTGAGTACAGGTCTTTTACCTCCTTGGTTAAATTTATTTCTAGGAGCTTTATTTTTTTTTGTTGTTGCTATAGTAAATGGGATTTTTTTTTCTTAGTGTCTGATAGTGCATTGTTGGTGTTAAAAATGCCATCAATTTAGGAATATTGACTTTGTATCCTGCTACTTTGCTGAATTCACATATTAGGTCAAGTAGATTTTGGGTGGAGTCTATAGTTTTCTGTGTTAGACGTCTGAGCTGACAGCTCTGTCACTGATTAGCAGCATAGCCTTGAGCAAGGTCCTTAACTCTGCAGTATCCATACACATAAAACGATGAAAATAGTAACAGTTACAGGTCAGAGCCCGGGAGTAAATTAGATAATGTGTCTGGGCTGTGTAGAAGAGTATCTGATACATAATGGAGATTATTGGTTATTAATGAAGGGGGCAGAAAAGTAATATTCAACTGTAATGTTGTATATAGAAATACAAAGAAGGTTCATAATATAACAGAAGATATAATTGAGTAGAAGGAGGGATTTGAGGAATGTGGAGGTAAAAGAGGAAGAGATTTAGAAGAAGTTTCCTCTAAAAGGGTAATACATTGATTTAAAAGATGATATTAGAGGATTTCCTATATCTGTGTTATAAATATTGATAGCCTCTAAATTTAACAGCCCTTATTTCATCTTTCTTATAACAAGTTTAGTAACTATATTCATTGTGTTAGCCCTAAGGAGTGTTTTTATTCATCTATTTCATTGTTAATCCTTCCATCTATCTGTTCAACCATCCACTAAGCCATTCATTTATTCACTCAATTTTTTAACAAAGAACTAGTACTATAAATAGGCACTTTGAAATTTACTGTGGAATCATTAAAGTTCAATATGAGGATTCTTTCACCAAGATAATTTCAGATTAATGAAACAATTCTCCACATTAGGCTAATTCAGCAAAGATAAGAGTTGAGAGATTAGTTTTGTTAAATTTTTGACATAGAAGTTTAAATAAAGTTAAGTGTTTCTTTAATGCTATATATCTTTGAGAAGGAGAGACATTATAAGAACTTCTTCTGGAACCCTTACTTTTGTAGCTTCTGGCTTGGGAAATGTTAGATAACAAGTTATCTAACATTATCATTAACAAGTTAACAACTTGTTATTGATAACAAGTTAACAACATTATCGTTATTGTGTGGACTTTGTGATTTTTTTTTAAGGCAAATGCCTTTTCTACTTACTTCCCGGTGTTCAGTTCAGTATAAGGTGATATGACCAAAAACAAAAGTTCAATGAAATAAAGGACTATTGTATTCCTTTAGATCATACACACGGGCAATACACTTTAGCGCAATAAAGGGCTGCTTGATGACTGACCAGGTCCAGGTCTTGGGAGAGGAAGCAATGGCCCGGGCCTGATGAGGTTATCCTGTGGATAATGAGTTTGTGCCAGGGGTTAGCACTGCTTTTTTCTAAATGGAGCATAGATACTGTTCTGTGTGCCAAATTTCTTTAGAAAAAGAGAAAATCCCTGGATAAGGAGAGGCCCTGGGAATACTCCCGGAACTTAACTTACATTCTGACTCTCTACAGTGAACTGAGCAACCATATTTAAGGTATTAAATTGTAATGCTTAAACCCAAAATTTGCCCTAGCAGAAATCTTAATTGTTCCAAAATAGGAATCATTAGAGTGTCAGTAATCTGATTTATTATCACTTTAGAATGCTGAACCAAAGACAAGGTCCTCTCTCTCTCTTTCCCTAGAAAGCCACTTGCTCCTTTCTATAAAATCCTTATGAGGTCATTCATCTGGATACAACTCTTCTTTGACACTCTAATTTTTCACTAAAATACTGTTGTAATAATCTCAACAAGGTTTTCTCAGCCTAGCTATTTTCCAGGCAATTTAACTCACATAATTTAACCTAGAAAAATGATAGCGGGTAGGTTGAGATTTCCCAAAGAATACTCAATAAAACACATGAGACATAACTGCACCATTGTGGATTAGGATATACAACATACTATTAGGTACAACCTCACTATCAACATCCAGTCTTAGCCAGTGTACCTCCGACCTGAAGATATAAGTAATAACTTATTTATCATGCAGGAGGACAACATATTTCTGCTTTTAGCAAACAAATTTCAGATGAAGTTTCAAACCTACTTTATGAATCAGGAAAAAGAAAGCAAGGTTTGTAAGTCTATTATAAATAAACTTGATTTTGATTTTGAACCATATCAATATAAACATACGGATGGAAGAAAGGAAGGTAGAAGGATAGAAAGATGAATATATATTTCTTTAAGACATGTGTGAATAATATAATTGGTTTTTCCTTATCACTATGTATATTATAAATATAAATATATTAACTATATTACATCAATGTTTCTCAAACTTGCCTTGCTAACACCAAGGATGATTATTTAAAAATGTAGGTTAATGAATTCCTACTCTGATTCTGTTGCTTTGAAGAACACCCAAGAATTTGTGATAGGCAGAAGGGGAAACATTTCTTAAAATATCAAATACAAAACACAAATTTGAATTGTTTAATTTTCACTTTTTTTTTAGTTTAAATGTTAACAAAGCATTTACTTACTAAATGCCAACTTACACATTTAAGGGGAATGTGAATCCATAAGTTAGTATATTACTTTCAAAACAGACTATTCTAGTTAGGAAGATAAGCTGTGTCTCTCAAGGGGAACTATATAAGAAAGGCAATATTTTTAATCATTCTCTTATTCATTCACTTAGTGAATACATATTCACCAATTACAGGATAGGTGTTCTGACAAATTAGGGGGCTACAACAGTTAGCAAAAATAAGCACAGTTCGGCCTTAGAATTTATATTCTAGAAAGGAGAAACTCATTACATGAATTTATAACATAAGTATAAAAAGTGGTGTATGTTATGAAAGCAATGCATACGATTCCATTAGCACATGCCATGGAAACAATTTAGTCAGAGAGGCTGAGAAGTTTTTTTCTGCATAAATGAACTTGAGCTGAGGATAAGGATGCAGCAATGAGATGAAAGGGGAAGGGAGTTATTCCAGGTCACAGAAAGTACATGTACAAAGGTCCTCGGGTGAGAGAAATCACGGTGCACATAAAAGACTGTGGTGCCCTAAGCGAAAGAAGAATAGAGTGACTTAAGGTTGAAAAGATCAGATTTCTCTCTTAAGGTATATCAGACCCTCTCTTAAGGGTCTCTTAAGATCATGCATTTTTGTCTTTATTTTAAAAACAAATGTTCAGAAAAGGGATGGCTTGATAAGATCTGCAATTTGAAAAGGTTATTTTGGCTGTAGTGTGGAAAAATGACTAAAGGAAGGAAGACTAAATTTGTACAGATGAGTGGGCAGCTTCAAAATGTTCCAAAAGGAGATCAGAATAACCTGAACTAGGACAATAGAGAGAGAATAAAACAGCCAACAGAGAGAAGGTATATGGAGGCCAAGCAACAGACCTTGGTGATTAATTCTTCACTATCAGACATGGTAGGAGTTAGTGGCCATGAGGAGAAAATTTCAGGGATGGTGGTGATTTACTGAGGTAGGGAATGGTAAAAGAGGGCCAGATTAGAGGGACACAGAGGAAGTACAAGAGAGTAGTTTTGAACATTATGAATTTGAGGTGCCTTGGCAATACCCCAGTAGAGTTGAGTAGATAATTGGAAATTCTGATCCAGAGGTCAATAAATAGATAGTTATAGAAACTGTGGTGCACATGAGATTGTCTAAAGATATAGAGTAGTGAAAAAAAAAAGATCTTGGGATTCAGTTTTGAAGAAGTTCAACAGTTGATTGGCAAAGAGGAGGAGATTGCAAAGGAGACTGAAAAGGAAAAGAAAAGAAGTGGGATTCAGATCAGCGAGTGCACAGGACAATGCAACATAGGATGAGAGCATTTGTTCTCATCTCTGAGATATCCCCCCCTTTTACGGTAAGCAATGCTCAGTCAGCCCCGCCCAAGGGCTCCCCATTAGGATGTAACTTGAAGGCTCTGGGACTTACTGGCCTCAAACCCAAGCACTTGATTCTCTATTGCAACACAGCCTGGTCTCAATACAAACTGGGTGACCAGGAGGTCTGGCCCATGGGAGGATCTCTTAACTATAATACTATCCTCCAACTCAACCTTTACTGTCACTGTCTTGATCCCATCCTTAGGTTTAGTTCTTGAGAGGAGGAGACATTTTAACTTTCAGCAGGGATTCCAGGCCTCTTTCTCCAAACTATGCCTCTTCATTCAAATTTGCCTCAGTCTACCACCCCCACTCTTGTTTGCCTGGCTACAGAGTAACTGCTATATTGTCTTCCAGCTGTTTGGACTCTAATCCCTTAAAGCCACGCTCTTTCAATCAATATTATCCAGCAGGGGGTGACGCTATTCCTTACCTGCCTAACCCAAGTCCTTCATTCAACTCCAATTTAGAATTAGGCTTGGCTCCACTGTGCCCACGATAAGTAAAAACAAGGGTACAAAGAAGGAGAACAATCTCACGCCCCTCCCAGACTGTAAAACACTTTATATTCTCCTCTTGGAGGCCTGGGGGCTTCTACATCACAGGAAATATTGGGCCTGCCTCTCAATGCAGAGAAAAAGCGGCATTTTAAGCTCAAGCCACTTTACCGTTCTTTCACCTGATATCCTTCTAGAAGAAGCTTTCTTTCCTTTCCCTACATTTTTGAAATGCCAAATACCTGGTCTTCTTCAAGAACTCTTGTCTAGGCCATCTTTTAAAACACAAATTTTGGTGAGATAATTCTTATCAAAAGGGGGAAAACCTCAGCTGTATCTGAGCAAATCAATTTAATTTATTTCAGTTATTCCTTTCTCAATGAGTAAATTCTGATAAAAGTTATTGAATGTCTAGGTATTTTGAAATAACATGAACTACCGAAACATAGATTGCTAGACCTGCTTTTGGCTTTCTATTACACAGAGGCTGTGGAGTGGATTTGGAGTTACGGATAAAGGTCATGCTTTATTGGAGGTGTGTTCTGTGAAGGCAAGGGTGTGTTTCCCAACAGGGACCTATGTTTCTAACGGGCATGAGATGTGTTCGTCAGTCAGTCTAGAGAATGCTTATTTTTTGGCCATTATTTGAAATTGAGGTTTCTAAAAGTTAAGTTCAAATTAAGTTGGAAAGGAGTTGTATGGTTTTGATAATAGAAGACATAAAGCAATTTTGAAGGACAGGGATTGAAAATGATTTATTCTAAAAATGGTTATTTCTAAAGGGATAAGAAAGTCTGTGAAAGTTGCAGAAAGTTTTGTGAAGGTTGTGAAAGATTTAAATTTGTAAAGAAAGAAACTCAGGCTCCAGTACCTTTTCCTCCATCTAATTTCTCTCTGGTGACATTCTCTGATGAGGCCAGTGGTATCTGGAGCTGTTTTCATTACCCTTTCTCTTGCTCTCATCAGTGCGGGAAAACCTATCTGTCAGCTATGGAATAAATCAAGATGTGTTTTGCCAATGCTGAGACAGAAGGTAAGGCTGCCCTCTAGACACAGAGTCACCCTACATGACCATCTGCCAGGCAACGCCTGGGACACGGGGTCCAGTGAGTCAGGAACTGATCACCCTGGTGTTCGGAGAGACCCATTCCTTCCCTTTTGTTTGGTGCTCTGGTCATTGGTAAGGCCGCCCACCCTCAGGGTATGGGGTAAACACAGCCACAAGCAGGCATGAAGTTGAGCTGCTGAGTGCGGTAAACCCATTCCCAGGGCATCTGTCTGGTACCCTGGTCATTGGTAAGGTCACCTTCAGGGCATGGAGCAAAAACATCCATGGATCAAATGGGCCTTCTCCCTTAAACTCGCTTTCTCTCTCTCTGCTACTGTGGCTCTCTCCACTGGGCCTTCTTGCTTGGTATTTAGGAACTTCCCCTCCAGTTTCTCCCCTGCTACTAGTCTTCTTGGAGCTGAGGCTTTATTTCCCCCACTCATTAATAGCCCTTAAAGCTTTTATTGAGAGTCTCAACAGGCCTTCTTGCTTGGTATTTAGGAACTTCCATCCCCTTTCCAGTCTTCCTAAAACTTGTGAAAAGCAAATAAAAGAAATCTTATACTTTCTCTACAAAAATTAGTAATTCAAATTATGTGTGCGGTCTTTATGTGTTCAAGTTTCATGTGTGTGTTCTTTACGTGATATGCATTTGTCTGTATGTTACATGTGGTACCTTTTCTCCTTCAAGATGGTATAACTAGGATGTAATATTTTATTGTCCTAAAGATATTAAGTACTTGTATAAATTAAACATGTTCTGAACAAAATACTTGATATTAAAACCAGTTTTGAGTTTAATTAACATCTTTTGCAGTTATTACTAAAAATAGTATTTTACAAAAAGCTCATATTATATTCTTTTGGTTAAGTATATTTGACAACTTTCCCAAAGTTTAAATTTTAAAAGCTGAGAAATGACTTTGAGTTATTCCTGTGGGTCCCTGTAATACCTCGAGTATTCTTTCTCCTTATAAGAGTTTTTTTAACTTATTAGGCTTATTTAATATGTTTGAAATTACATGGGAAGCTTTGTCAAATAGAATAATAATAACTATTTTATCTGTATACATATATTTTTATCAAAATAGATTTTCTAGAAATTTCAGCCTGCCCCAGAGAAGAACTTGCCAAGATTCATAATCAAGTTCGAACAAGAAGGTCTCAGGGGTAAGAGGTGTCCTGTCAATGACACTGGACAAGCCAGGAATGATGGTTCCCTGTGGGGCATCAAGCTGTGGTATTCGCCGTATTTGTAACCTACACACTGGGAATTTATGGATTGTTTCCAATGCTCAATGCATACTTCTGATAAGCCCTGTATAGCATTTTAAAATCTTGCACACTGTTTTGTCTTTATATATTAAGATTGTGTGTTAAATCTAAAACTATGGCTTTTATATTGTTCTTTTATGTCATTTCATAGTGATTATTAGTTATAGAGATGTTGTTATCTTAAAATAAGTCTTACAAATAAGCAAAGAGTTATTTGATTGCATTTTAATCAAATCTACAACTATGTCATTTTAAATTTGGTCATTTATAAATAGTCGCTATTTTATTCTAATGCATTTGCAAATGTATCTTTGAATAGATTCATGAAAAAGACTCTGACTTACTGTAAAGTACAGGTATTTAATTAGGTCACATCTTTAAAATAAATGAAGATTTATAGAAGCTTAAGAAATAACTGGATTCTTGGAGATACTGGGAAATAATCAAGACAAACAAAATTAGTTATATGGTACTAAGTGAACTAAAGATAATTGTTATTCTTATGATTTTATTCAAAATATTCCTAATTTTAAATCTTTTTGTTTTCCAGATATAAGAAAACTTTTTTTCCTCTAGAACAGTTTATAAATTATACTTTCATAAGCAATATTGAAACACTTATATTTTTCTCTCTACTTAATCCCTCCAGAATTTGGCAGCTACTAATGAGTATTATTTTCATGGTAATATGTTTGTTTGCGTAAAACCCAATAAGAATCTATTCCCTGTATAATAGCACCAGTTTCCAAATGTGGTTTTATTAACCAAGCCTTTGGAACGTCATAATCAAAAGTCATGTCTGTACCCTGGATGTCACCAGAAAGCCTTAAGGAATTAATATTGACTTTTGAAATTAACAAAAGCCCCTTGGAGAAATGGTTTGGTACCTTGCTTTGTCACATGGTTCATGGCAGCCTTTCCAGATAAGGGGAAAATGTTGCTTTCCTGAAAGATGGCAAGAAAGAAACCTCAAGACATTATGGGGACCTTAAGAACTTGAGAAATCCACCCAAACCTATAGGTATTATAGGCAAAGCCATATGGCAACTGTGTGGTTTGGCTTCCATACCCTGAAAGGCTGACTAAAGCTCAACCTGAAGGTTCCTTGTGAAAATTCCAGCAGAGCAGATTTGAAAGAACCTATGTAATTAATTGCTATTCTTGTTGCATTCATGCAAATAATCAGGCCAGATTGAAACTGGACTTAATGCAGTCTCTTTGATAAAATTAGGATGATTTTAGAGAGAAATTGTGTTTTAACAGAAATCACAATAACCAACTGTCACCCACAAACTGATTGGATCCTAATTTCTCTAGTTTTCTTCCAAGTTAATATTTTATTTCTTTTTCTTTTATTCTTTGACTTGGAATTACTTGACTTGGAATTATTGAGAACTACTGATTCAGGGTCAGCATATAGAATTTACTTACTACTCTGCCTCTTCCTTTTTGAGATTTTATGGCCAATATCTGGTCCTGCTTTTTCTGGCTAACTCACTTCCTAGGACCTATAGCAGTATGTTTTTTTTAATCTCATTTTTAGGCCATGTCTCCTCAAATATCTCATATCCTTCATTCACCAGATAATCCAGGCTCTGGGAGATTTCATCCACAAATGGCCTCCGGCTATAGTTCTCACTTTTTAGGAAAAAAGGTGAGAGGTCCAGTTCCACCCTCTTCTCCTTAATGACCCACACCCTGCCCTACAGCCAGGGTCAGCTCTATACCCCAAGCCCACCTGAAGTAGCTACAAGAGAAGAGAACTTTGTCCCTACTCCCCCAAACCAAAACTGGGCCAGGTCATTAAGAATAAATCCATTTTAAAACCAGAGAGGGGAATGAAAGGACAAAGCCAGAGCCATTTGCTATTGTGATGCCATTTGCTGAGCAAGCCTACGACCTTGTTAAACTTGACTCTGACCCTTGGTCTGGGCACGGATGGTCTTCCACATGTATTGCAGGCAACAAATCAATATTTCTTTCACAACAAAGTTTCTCTCACATCTATGTTTCTCTCTCTCCCTTCCTCTCTCCCTCCTTCTTTCCTCTCTCTAAAAGCAGTGAAAACAAATCGTCTTGGGTGAGGATAGATAATTATTTAAAAACCTGCGGTAGCAATACTTATATGTGACAAAATAGACTTTAAAATTATAATGAGAGACAAAGAAGGGCACTACATAATGAAAAAGGGAGAAACCCAATAAGGGGATATAACCCGTGTAAACATTTATGCACCCAACATAGTTGCACCTAAATGTATAAAGCCGATTTTGATGGTCATAAAGGGAGAGCTCAACAGTAATACAGTCATAGGATAAGGTTTCTATGCACCATTGACCTTGACAGATGTTCCAGACAGAAAATCAATAAGGAAACAGCAGCCTTAAATGACACACTAGATCAAATGGATATGATTGATATCTTCAGAGCATTTTGCCCAAAGTAGCAGACTATACATTTTCTTAGTGCACATGGAAAATTTTCTAGAATAGACCATATGTTAAGACACAAAACAAATCTCAATAAATTTAAGTGGGCTGAAATTATATCAAACACCTTCTCTGACCATAAAAGTATGACACTAGAAATCAATCACAAGGAAAAAACTGAAAAACACACAAAGACATGGAAGCTAAATAGCATGTTATTAAACAATGAATGGGTTAATGATGAGATCGGCAAGGAATCAAAAGTCACCTTGAAACAAATAAAAATGAGAACACAACAACACCCCAAAATGGAACACAGCAGAAGTGGGACACAGCAAAAGTGGGAAGAGGGAAATTCACGGCATTACAGGCCTATGTTAAGAAACAAGAAAAATCTCAAATAAACATGTAACTTTAAACTTAAAGTTTAAGTGAACTCAAATGAAACCAAGAGCTAATTTCTTTGAAAAAATAAATAAGAATGACACACTATTAGTTAGACTCATCAAGAACAAAAGAAAGAGAAACCAAATAAGTAAAATCAGAAATGAAAGAGGAAAAGTAACAACTGATACTACAGAAATACAAAGGATTATAAGACAATATTACAAACAACTCTACATCAACAAATAGGACAATCTGGATAAAAATTCTTAGAAACATGCAGTCTTTCAAAACTGAATCAAGAAGAATCAGAAAATTTAAATAAACTGATTACAGCTAATGAAATTAAAGCAGTAATCAAAAATCTCCCAGCAAACACAAGTTCTGGGCTGGATGGCTTCACAGGTGAATTTTACCAAACACCCAACAAAGAACTAACACTTCCCCTTCTCAAACAATTCCAAAATTTTTAAGAAGAGGGAAGGTTCGCAAACTGATTGTACAAGTACAGTATTATCAAAAGCCGTATAAAGACACTACAAAGAAAAAAAAAATTATAGGCCAATCTCCCTGATGAACATAGACACGAAAATCCTCAACAAAATATTAGCAAACTGAATCCAACAATGCATTAAAAAGATCATACATCGTGATCAAGTGGGTTTTATTCTGGGGATGCAAGTTTGGTAAAATATATATAAATCAACAAATGTGATATACCACATAAACAAAATAAAGAATAAAAAAATCACATGATTATATCAATAGATGCAGAAAAAGCATTTGATAAAATCCAGCACCTGTTTATGACAAAACTCTCAGCAAAGGGGAATAGAGGGAACACACCTCGACATGATAAAGACCAACATCATCCTCAATGGACAAAAGCTAAGAGTTTCCTTTAAGATTGGGGACAAGACAGGGATGTCCACTTTCACCTCTCTTATTCATCATAATGCTGGAAGTCCTAGCCACAGCAATCAGACAAGAAGAAATAAAAGGAATCCAATTGGAAAGGAAGAAGTAAAACTGTCATTATTTGCAGATGATATGATACTATATACAGAGCCCTAAGATTCCATCATAAATGATCAATGAATTCAGTAAAGTAGCAGAATGCAAAATAAATATCCAGAAACAAGTTCCATTTTTATATACCAATTATGAACTATCAGAAAGAAAAACTGAAAAAAACAATTCGCAATTGCTTCAAAAAATATAGAATATCTTGAAATAAATTTAACCAAGGATGAAAAGTCCTGTACTTAAAAAATTATAAGACACTGAAGAAAGGAACTGAAGAAGACACAAATAAGTGGAAGCACCTACTGTGTTCATGGATAGGAAGATTAAACAACATTAAAATGGTCTTACTATCAAAGCAATCTATAGATTCAATGAAATTTCTTTCAAGATAACAATGGCATATTTCACAGAACTAGAACAAATATTCCAAAAAGTTATATGGGACCACAAAGGACCAACCCCAAAGAGCCACTCTCCTGAGGTGGCTCTCTCAGGCGCTGGCTCTGGCTAAGGCTCTCAGGCTCGCGCTCTCAGGCTCTTCTCCCGCAAGGACGCCTGGGTGATCGTGCTGCCGCTGCCCACGTTGCCCAGCGGATGGTAGTTTGTATGGGAAAGAACCTCAGGCACAGCCTAGGCTCAGGCTGGCCTGGCAGAGGGTGGCAGGGTTGTTATTCGGGTGCTCCAGAGGGGACAGATTCTGAGGCAGAAGCCTGCCATTCTTCCAAAATTGTGTAGTTTTGGTATATTATGTTGTTTTTAGTTTATAAACTAACCCTATAGAAACAAGTTAACTAAAACTAACAGGAAAAAAGAACTCAGGTGTTAGAGGTTAGCCTTAATTGATGGGCTTCAGTGATTAAAGCTGTAACTTAATAGGCTTAAGTAACTGCTTTTGAATAAGGACTCCTTTCCTTTGTCACCAAACCTTTGCCTCTGGAATTTTTGCCTAGAGGGCAGTGGCAGGCAGCAGGACCCCAAGTACTGTACTGCAACAATACTACTATCGTGCTTGAAATTCCCCTGAAGAAAGAGAAACAGGGAAGACAAAGAAAGCAGTTGCTAACATTTTAAATTCTGTACCATCCTCATGTGATATATTCTTGGGAAAGCTATTTCACATATATATGAGGGAAAAATACTCAGATGATTACAATAATGCTAGATCTCCCTTCTCTTATTTTTCCCCCTCTCTCATTGACAGCCCTTTAAAGGTGGTGGCTTTAAAATGTAAGCCCTTTGAGATTCAGCCATATTGTTGCATGTATCAGTTCATTCTTTTTATTGCTGAGTAATATTTCATTGGATTGACATAATTTGTTTATCTGTACACATAGGGGTAAACATTTAAGTTGTTTTTCAAGTTTGGGGTTCTTACAAATAAAACTGCTATGAGTATCCATACATAACTCTTGGTGTGGACGTATGCTTTATTTCTGTTGGATATATGCCTAGAGTGGAATGCCTAGATCATAATATATATAGTTTAACTTGTTAAGCAATTGTCGAACTGTTTTACCAAAGTGGTTGTATTTTTTCTTTTTTTACACTCCTGTGTCAGAGTTTAAGAGTTCTAGTTGCTTTATATTTTTGTCAACACTTGAAAAGATCAATCTTTTTGATTTTAGCCAATCAAGTATGTGTCCATATTTCATTATAATTTTAATTTATTTCCTGATGACTAAAAATGTTCAACATATTTTCATGTGTTTATTGACCATTCATATGGTATCTACATATTATATGATTTTATTTACATAAATTCAATAGATTTGTAAACAAATCTATAATGACCAAAAGCAGGTCAGGTTCAGTGGTTGCCTGAGAATAAGAATGAAATAATAGGTGGAATGCGAGGGTAGAGAGAAAAACTCTGTTTTCTGTCTACTCACTATTCTATTACTAATCTTGGTATTTCATTTCTGACACCGGATATGTGAAGTTGTATTTTTTTGTTTTTGGCCACACCAAGCAATTCTCTGATTCTCAGAACACCTCCGAGTATCCTATAATTTAACTTAATTCTGGATATATTTATTAAATATCTATATAGATATAGATATTTAATAAATATATTATTTAGATAGATATATTGCGGGGCATGGTATTCTGTAGGTTAAGGGCTCGGTTCCACAAGACTCCTCCACTTCAGATGCCCCACAGATTGTCACATGTGCTTCTGACCTACCTTCTATAAGTCAGAAGTTCCCAAACTACCCTTCCATTTCCATCATTTGCTGGAAGAGCTTACAGAACTTAATGAAACAGTTTACCTATTAGATTATCAGCTTATTATAAAAGGATACAATTCAGGAACAGCTGTATGGAATAGGTGCATAGGGCAAAGTACATGGGGAAAGGGTACCAAGCTCATCCCCTCTCCAAGTATGCCACTCTTCCTGCACTTCTCCATGTACCCCACCCTGAAGATCTCAGAACCCATTCTTCAGGATCTTAGGAAGGTTTCATTACCTGGCATGACTGATTAAATTATTAACTATTGGTGACTAATTCAACATCTGGTAGGTCAGGAATAGGGTTGAAATATCAACCCTCTAATTCCACGTTTGGTTCTTTTGGTAATCAGGCCCCATTATGTGGTTAAGCAGGGGCTTTATAAAAATCATCTCATTGACATAAACTCAGGTGGTTGAAAGGGCTTGTTTTGAATATAAAAGACCTTTATTGATCTTATCATCTAGGAAATTCCAAGGTTTTCAGGAGCTCTGTGCCAGAAATAGGGACAAAGGCCAAATGTATATTTCTATTATAAATCATAGCATCACAAAGGGGCACAAGGAAACTTTCTGGATTATGGAAGTATTAGTTATTTGCATTAACATAATGGTATTACAGGTATATACAAATGTAAATACTAAACAAGTTGCATACTTTAAATATATGAAGTTAATTGTATTTCAATTATGCCTCAATTAAGTTGTAAAAAATATAAAAATTTAATTACAAAACACAGCCACTATTAAATGTACTTCACAGATTAGTTATTATTCCCCATGGCAGAACCTTACATTTCGATGGTCTGCAGATTCTCCAAAAGGCCAGGAATGGACTACAAATCAGAAAAGGAAGCCCAGCATAGTACATCAAAGATAGTAATCCCAGGGAAGAGGGTGGGAGGAGACTGGCCACCTGAGGAGGTGGAGAGTGTTCCAGGGAAGAGAGATACAGGGGTCAGAGGAGGGGGCTGTACTTCCTGACATGGCTCTTTCGTCATTTTTCTGGATGAAAGCACTATCTGTAACTAGAGCTCCTCCTTTTACCCCAACCTCACTTTTAGATTTAGAAAAATGTCTTCTGAGGTATACTGATAGAACAATGGAAAAGGAAACACTGGGAAAACATATTTTTCACTGGTTCTTCTGAGGCATCTTGATCTCAGTCCTTTCTAGGATTTTTTTTTTTGAGTTATTTCGTCTCTCTTTTTTAAAAGATTTTATTTATTTATTTTTAGAGAGACGGGAAGAGAAAGAGACAGAGAGGGAGAGAAACATCGTTGTTTGAGAGAGAATCAGTTGCCCCTCACTCGCCCCCAGCAGGGGACCTGGCCTGCAACCCAGGCCTGTGCCCTGATTGGGAATTGAACGGGCGACCATTTGGTTCGCAGACTGGCACTCAATCCACTGACCCACAGCAGCTGGGGCATTTCTTAGGATTCTTAATTCATGAGAGAGCATTCCATATGGTAGATTAAAATATTTACACTAAGATTTTGGGAATGAGTTGATATTGTAATGGGGTAGGTTGGACCAGAGGTCCCTGGAAAACAGGGCAAACCCCAGGTCCAAGCAAAGCCCCCCAAATCCTGCAAAGAAGTAGCGGGGCAGGAAGTGTGTAAGGGTGAGGAGGCAACAGATTAAAAATACCAGACCTTCTCTAGGGCAGGGAGGTGCCTACGGAGCCACAGGTATAGTGCTTAAGGCACATTGCGTAGCAAAGGCAGAAAAAAGCAGCCTATTCCTTCCTGCAGGGAGGGGTTATGGGAGGCTGCTGCACTGAGCAAATGGTAAACAAAGACAACACGGCTAAGTGAACCTGTGACCATGCACTGGTGTGGCATGGGAGGGCACCCTGGACAAACAGATGTGTGTGCACCTTTGTATGGCTGGGAAACTTTTGTCCTTATTAAAAATGGCAGCTGAAAGAGGATCGGAGACACTGGGGAGCTGACAAAAATGGCAGACACTGACACACCACAGAGAAAGCTGGACAATCTCACTGGCTTTCTGCACATGTGGGATTTCGGGAGGGCCTTTTTTTAAAGCAAAAGCAGAAAGGCTCTTACTCTTTTTCCCTCTCATGTGCTTGGTACTGAGAAGTCACTCTCCTGGTTCCGCTCCTGGTACAGGGCTTTGGAGCTTGGTGCAAGTGCTGTGGGCTTTTGGCATTTGGATGTTCTGGGTCTCTGGTGCTGCTCCCCACATGAATTGGAGAGCTTGTGAGACCAGGCAGATACCAGGCCCACCAGGGGCTTAGGCCCCACACGGAGGGAAGCCCACTCCTGGAGGCAGGGTCCCACGTTGGGCTGTGTGCCTCCCTGGTCTCCAGCTTCTGGGATACTATGATCCAGTGTAGCATGGCACACGGTTTCGGGACTGCCCACAGAGGGGCAAACAAAGTCCTTGGTCTAGCAAGGCAGAGCCTCTGTGGCATGGCAGTCAAGTGACCAGCTAGGTGTGTGGAACCACTTTGGTGTGTGGAGCTCAGCTCTCTTGGAGGTGGCCTGAAGGCCACCTCGATTATTCCTAAAAACTTGGCACTCAAACAAAATGGAAAATTCTGTAGCTCAGAGCCAAGAGTCCCCTAGGAGCCTCAGTAGGTGTGCCCTCTCTGCAGACATGTCTGTGTACAGATATCTTGAGTGTGCCACCCAGGCAGGCATTTGGCAGGGGGGTTGGTTGTTTGCTTCTTGAACCAAAGTGTCATGGCCGGTTAGCAGCCATCTTGGCTGACATGACTGACACCCTCTTTTACATACTTTATCCCATCTTGACTGGACCAATGCCATTTTATTGGCCCTGCTCACCTCACTCCCTACTAGAAAAAGGCAAAACTCTACATGGCCTCATGAGGAGGGCAGTGCCTCAGCAAACCTTTGTATCATTGCTGTCTAAGGTCTGTTAGAAAACCCTGTTAAAGACAGACATTTGAAAATCAGAAATACTTAGCTTAAGTTCTCATATTTCACGTCCACTCCAAACTGATATGCCTAGACTTTAACACAGGTCACAAACCTCGTCGTACTCCACATATCAGCAACAGATATCCTCTCCTAATTTATGAAAAAGATTAAGGCCAATGTAATAGGTTAATTATTAGTTAAAAGCAGAGCTATACAGACCTGGGTTTAAGCAATATTTTCAGTGTTCTATGCTCTTACGTAGGTTGCCTAAACAGCCTTAGTTTTATCATTTGTAAATTGTGATTAATAATAATATACTATAAAATTGCTCTTCAAATTAAATTCCATGCTTAAAGTTTCTGAAATGAAATACATTCTTAATAAATGTCAAAGAAATAACAATCATTCAATGAACTATTTAATAATTTCTGCAACTAAAATACAAATTTCTCCAAAAGCAACTTCCCTCCCTATCCCAATGTGCATGTATTAGAAAGTTTTTTCCTTCTTTCAAAGTTTCAATCCTATGGTTGTGTTGTCTTATTCTTATTGCCTCATTTGCTACTTTTCTCAATTAACAATTCCTTCTTTTAGAGTTCCTTTTCTTTGTGCTGACTCTCCTTCTCTGGTCACAAGCATCGTCCCTACTTTGAGCTATATCCTTATCACAGTATTACTTTCAAAATCAAAATTGCTAAGCATCACTCTATAGTGATCACCTCTCTATCTCTGACTCCTTAAAACCTTTGTCAAATATTCCTACTTTTCCAGTCCACCCAAACTGTTCTCTCCAAGACCACTAGTGTTTGATCTCCTTTCTGCCATGTTTCGTATCCATGTCTCTGTTATAGCTCTTCATGAATGACTCATAGCAGCGACATGGGCCCCTTATTCAGTTTCAGAACACAGCCCTGATTTCTTCCCTTCTTTAATTTCACCTTTCCATCAAATGATTAAATTTGGACATAGCCTTGAAACAGCATTTTGCCTCTTTCTTATTTGTTCTGTACTGCTAATGACCTTATCTTTATTTTTGTATTATCTTATCCTTCATCATCCATCTGTGAATGAGTGTCAGAGTTGCCAATTCCATCAGCATTTCATCACACATACCCTATAACACAGCAATTCCATTCCTATTTATATACCAAAGCAGAAGAAAACATAAGTCCACACAAACACTGGAAGATAAATGTTTCTAGCAGCATTATTCATAATAGCTAAAAAGTGAAGTGAGCCCCAAAGCCTATCAGTTGAGGAACGGGTAAATAAAATGTGATATATTTATACAATAGAGCCCTATTTCACATTAAAAAGGAGGACCAATACAAGTAAGAACTTAGACAAACTTTGAAAACATTACGGTAATTAAAAGCAGTAAATCACAAATTATATGATTGCCTATATATGAGATATTTAGACTAGGCAAACCTATAGAGACAGAATGTAGATCAATAGTTGACCAGAGTTGGAGGGTGGGAGAGGGTGGGAATGCTGATTGCTAAGAAGTGCATAGTTTCTTTTAAGAGAGAAAATATGTGTGCTAAAATTAGATTGTGGTAATGGTTGCAGAATTATTTGAGTATACTAAAAATATTGAATTGTACACTTTAAATGGGTGAATTGTATGGTATGTAAATTGTATTTCAATAAAGCTATTAAAATTCAATTGAATACACAAAGAAATCACTAATATGCATCCAAGTAACCTTTTAGAAAATTGTTTTTACTTAAAATAAAGCATTTCATTTTGAAAGTGTTTCTGGATTAATCCCATTTTCATTTCTAAAACTCAACTACATCACTTTTACAGTTTCCTGTGTTTTATATTAATATCTATTTCTTAGCTAGTTTATCATGCAGTCTTTGAACCTAGCAAACTTAGAAAGAGAGTTCCACCCTTATTTATTTTTTTCTAATAAAAACACAGACTAAGGAAACTAATGCTACATTTATTTTATACTTAATGTGGAAATAGTGCACGCGTCTTTTTAAAATCTGCAGTGACAACTCAAATCCTATAGCCTAGAGTTTTCTTAACTACAAGCTTTCTTTCTTTCTAATTTGAAAATGGAAAAGATCAAGTTTTAGATGTCTATGACTATGTACATGTAACAGAGTGTTCATATTTCTCCTAACAAGGTTATGTATCTATTTGTTGAAGAAAAAATGATACCAATGACTGACTGACTTTTAGCTGTGGATGCCAGTTATTCCATAGAAAACTTGTCCTCTAAGGAAGAAATGTCAGGTTTTTTTATTTATTATTTTTAGTAATGTCATATATGAACTTTGCTTCACCAAGTTTTTTACACCTACGATAAAATGAAAGTAAATGACAGGAAAATGGGTCATTTTTTTCAGAGTGAGCGACCCGTCAAACCCAGAGGAAAGCTGCTCAGTGTCAAACTTGGCTTGTTTCAATATCTTATATGCCCACCGCTAAGTTAATTCAGCATCAATCAAAATATAGAGGACAAGTTTGGGGTGTCATTAATGGTACACATTTTTTTCATAGGAAAATCCACAGTATTGATTTCTGTCAGTAGATTCTACTGAGCTGTTGAAAGCGAGGAGCAGTCACAGATCTTGACGAATCTACAAACTGATCAGAACTAAGAGTGTTATGTATTTCTGAAATATACATTCAAAGGCTAAAGTGAAAAGGAATTGGAAAACAAAATTAAGATGAGCTTATCACACAGAGAATACCTGAATAACACATTTTTAAAAAAGATAATAACACTTTTTTAAAAGATAAAAGGACATGCCAGATCACTGGAAATATGGGACATCTCAGAATAATAGGATGGGCTCTTTGTTCCCAGACACAGTTGGCTATGTTAACAATTTTGATTTTGATTTCCTGTCATATGGTTGAATGGTCGAATAATTTTTAAAAGCACCTTTGTGTGTTGCTAATTCTTAAACTTCTCACATCTAGTCTAAACATTTACTCTTTCTTATTCAAAAATGTTTTGTTAATGTATTTAATGACAAAGTTATTTATGATTTACTGTACAAGTAAAAAACACTTTTATGGTTTCGAAAAGTGTTCAGCTCTCCCAACAGGATCCCCATATCTTGGGTAAGGCAAATGCTGTTATACAGTTCACAGCGAAAGGACTGAGGCTTAGAAAGCTTGAGTAAATTGTCTAAGTTAAGTGGTTAGTAAGTAATGCGATCAAGAGTATCAGTCTTTTTTACCCTAACTTCCTATGTTCTTTCTAAAAATTTAATTCTAAGTTACTTTTTATGTAGAAGCATTTTTAATCAGAAGGATAATACATGCATTAGAAAATATTTATATAATACAAAAATTTATAGTTAAAAAATGAGAAACCTGAATTTTAAATTCCAGTGCTAAATACTGTTAAATGTTTGCTGTCTAGTCTTTCATTTTCTTCCCTGAATGTATGCACATTAGTAATTTTAAGAAAATAGATTCATATAACTGTCTTAGTTCAGGCTATTATCACTAAACACAATTGACTAGGTGGTTTAAACAATGGAAATTTATTTCTCACACATCTGGAGAGTGGGAAGTCTCATATCAAGAAACCAGCTAGGTAGGTGTCTGAGGTCTCTCGTGCCTTGTGGGCAGTCACCATCTCATTATGTCCTCACACGACCTCTACTCTGGGGGCCAGTAGGGAGAGAGGGAGAGAGGGAAACAGATAGCAAGCTCTCCAGTATCTCTTTTTATAAGGGCACTAATCCATCTTGAGGGCCCCAACCTCCTAACCTCATTTAACATTAAGTGTCTCCCAAAGTCTACATTTGTAAATACCATCACATTGGGGTTAAGCCTTCAACATATGAATTTTGAAGAGGGGTGGGCAGCAAATATTCAGTTTGTAACAATAACACATACTTTTCTGCAAACTATTTTTATAAGCTATGTTTGTAAATTTCTCTATGATTGTACAAATACATTATATTATTAACTGAATGGCTATATGTTACTCTACCTGATGGATGCAATAAAATATAATTTTTTTTTTGTGGTCACATACTAAACCTGACAAGCTCAGTGGAGACTAGCGTGGGGGCATAGGATGGCCTGAAATTAAAACTTTCTAACTAAAAGTTGTTCATGGCCTGTAGTCATGTCCTAGTTCAGTATTTTTTCCAAAGATCAATTCTTCGTCTTATGGAGCCTGAGAACATAAAGATATCTGTTGTCTTTTTGTATCTAGAAATAATAAATTTCCTTTTTTCCAAGCCCCTCAAAGCAAAACCACCTCACCAGAGACCACAGATTCCCTCATTGTTATTGTTATTGTGTTAATTAATGACAATTAACTATCCTGTATTCACCTACATAAAAGAAGCATGTGTCTAGTCATTTTGCTTTTTAACCAGTCCCAGAGATCTCCCACTTTGCTTTCTCCCACCTCTGTAATCTATTATTAATAAATTTCATGTAACCCCAGTTACATCTTCCACTTTAATTTTGATGTATAAAATAAATGGTAAAACTCCCATTTCCAGAACACTTTCTCAATCCATTGAAATTTTGTTTCCCAGTAATTGTCATCAGTTTGGCTCAAATAAACTCATAAAGGTTCTTACAGGTCTGGACGTTTCCTACAAACATACTGAAGCACTACAAAAATAAATATTCTTATGTGTAGTACTGTCTGTTTGAGTTGACTATATATATATAAATATATTTATATATAAATATATTATATATAAATATATAATATATTTTATATATTATATATACTTATATATTTATATATAAAACTATAGTTGCAATTATGAATATTTATTAATTTAAGTAGTATTGCTATTAATATTTGTTTCTTGAGAAAAATTCTACGATAGAATGATAACCTTGGGCTTAAATAAATTAATAGCATAGAGAAGTTTCACATCTATCATCCTATTTGATTTTTCCAAACACTAATAAACAGAGTAAACACATTTAACCCTATTTTTACACATTAGGAAGTCAAGATATGGAGAGTTAGAAATCACTTGTCTAAATTCACATTCAAATAAGGACTAGAATTAGAATTCAAGCCCAGGTCTGTAGAAATCAGTGGTTAATATCCTTTTTTTCTCTAATGTACTCACAGAAACAAGAAGAGATCATGCAAAAGGTGTGCGCTGTTTGCTTTGAACATAGAGCTCTCTTGCATCCTGGCTTCTCTTTAGACCACTGCTGTACCTGTTTGTCCAGTCACATATTTTCTCTGTGGAGCATTTTTCCCCAGATGCACTTTTGATAAGGGAACTCAAGAGCTGGGAAATTTTAGTTTTAAGTAATAGTTAATAAGCTTAGTAATTAATGCATGTAAAAAGCTATTGTTTCAGGAACTGAAGGTATGACCCATTGTTACTCCAGGAGACCACAAGCCATGTGCCCATTGTGCCCTAGGGGGACTACAAGCCACCACGATAGTGTCTAGGTGACTGTGTTCCAGAGAGAGACATCCCATCACCCAGGACACAGATAAAGAATCACCAATCAACAGATGAAAGGATGCTAGAGAAATTGCCAGACAGAAGCTTCTATCTGATTAATTTTTTCCCTGAATTCCAAACCCCTTACCTATACTTTCTTTCCTCCTTATAAAAAGGTCAGCTTGAAATGAAATGTAAGACAGTCTTTTAGAGAACATAAGCTGCCACCTTGTCAGATCGCCCACCATCTGAATAAAGCACCCATAAAACTTCGGTCCCCGTCTCTACTTACTGGTTCTGGTGGAGACAGGCAGCGGGAATACCAACTTTTCTGGGTTCACTCTAAATTCAGATACAGCAGCTTCCCAATTGTGTGTCCATTTCCTTGAACATGATAGTCTAGACTGCGTCTTTACACCAGCAAAACAAGACAAACTTGGAGCATAAGAAATTTCAGTAGAAAACATACAAGGCTCATATTCCAGTTCTGCTGCATACATCTGGTTTCTCCACAATTTAATGATGTTCAAGGTTATGGAAGAGGGTAGGGATAAAGATGTGTGTTAAATATTTGTACCTCATTACCTTTGGTCAATGGAAGATATATAAGAACACACATCTACAGATGTCATTTCGCCTTTATTTATAGCGGTCCACTTTACAAAATAAAACTCGTTCTAAAAAAAAAAAAAGAAACAATACCTCACTCTAATGAGTAGAAATTTGATTATTATGGCCTGGGGAAAAACAAGCACGACAAGCATTGTACTCATAATTTGCGTTGCTCATAGACACTAGAAGTTTAATAAAGGAAATAACCAAGACAAATTTTGTACCAAAAACATTGCATTAATTAATATGGGCAAATATGGGGGAAAATCACAGGAAGTATATAATTGATATGCATTAATCAGCAAATACCACCATTTCAAGAATGGGAATAACTCATATCATGTGCCTTACAAAGCATTAAGCATACTCTCCTCCCACCAAACTTTCTCACAATCCCTGATATTTTTTGCCTTGTTTTACTTTCTCATAGTGACTGAATTTTCATCAATTGAATACTTATTAAGGTAAAAGTGCTGTATTTTAAAATGCAAATTTTTCTCAAAGGATTTGGAAGTGTGGACTATCAGCTATTCATACTTTTGGTATCAATTAGTATAATTTAATTGCTTTCCTTTTAGATCTGGCTGACATCTGATTCGGTACAGGATGGTCGGTCTGAGTGGAGAGAAAAGGTTCAGCAGAGAGTGACTTAAAGGCAGCAGAGAAGGTGGCCATACAGGGATTCTTGGTGAATCAGGAGGTTTTGAAGAGTAAGAGGACCCTGAGCCTAAGAGCCGGGAAGAGCAGGGTGTCATAAGCTGCCTGGGCTAGTGACAAAGCCAGACCCTGTGTTCACTGATGCCTCTCCAGGGGACTGGTCCTCAAAGGGACAAGAAATGTGTAAAATAAGCACCTTAATCTACAATCTTTTGACTTTTATAGAACAGTATGGAAGTTTCCCAATTACTAGTCCATAGATCTATGCATCTCAGGTTTCAGACATCCCACTCTGTGCCCTTCACTAGGGCACAGAGCTTCTTCCCCTGTGAGTCACTCTGCTGGTTCCCTTGAAGCCTTTCTGATTTCTGCTCTTAGGTACAGACAACCTAATACAGGCACTGAGACCTCACACAGACTCATCACCCTACCATCTGTTTGTCTCATCATTCTTAACTACCAAACTCCAAACAAAAGGCTAAATATGGAATTCAAAAATTACTGAGCAGGTCTATTTTTTTCTTTCTCCAAAAAAGGCATCACATCAGTATTAAGACCAAACAGACTTTAAAAGGTCAAATCTTAATAAAGTTGTTCAGCTGTCCAATTTGCAGTTTATTATTCTGCTTCTTGAAGATTATTCTTGGGTTCCAAAGCATATTCACAAAGAAATATTCCTAAATTGAGTTTATCTTGAAATGGATAATCATACATACACACTTTACCTTATAATAAAATGGAAATGTTTATTCCTTCCACCTAGCAGAAATAATTCATGTTTGCCAGTCTCCCAAATATAGACAGATAGTGCATTCAGATGGTATAGACTGGTTTCTTCTTTCATGGAGTCATTAATTTCTGTTATAAAGAGTTTTTTGATTGCCATGCTAAACTTAGGCCCTTGTCCTTGTGGATCCATACCAGAGCATTGTCAGGGCCTCACACTTCTTGATAGAATCCAGATTAATATATCAATTATGTTTTCAGTTCTTTTATTATCTTGATTTATGACACCTCAACTGTTTTTAGCATTTTTCATTTTATTATCTGGTTGTCTATTTTTAACTTTTAGTTTTTCTTGATCATGTTTATTGTCATATTTTTTATATTGTAATGTACACTCAATATTTTTACTTCTTAATTCTTACCCTCATTCTACAATCCTACCTATTTACATGTTTATAACATTTCATGAGATATTTTTACATGTCATAAACTGTCTTTTAGCATTTTCTTTTATTTATATTGTTTAGTATTTTTTCTTTAATATTGTATCTAATTTTATCTCTATTTTTTACAATTAAATTCTTTTTTCTGATTTATAATTCTTTTATTTTTGAAATTACATATTACTTCTTTAAATACTCTTACTGATTAGAATCTATATTTTTCTCAGTTTTGATCCCTGAACTGTCCACTTTCCATTTATTAATTTACTTCATTTTTTATATTTTTTCTATTTTAATATTTTAATAAATTGCTTAATCATAGTCACAATAACAGCGGCCACAGGTTAGGTGTGTGGATAAAGCCGACGCCCCAAGGCAGGGAACTAGGAAGCCTCTGACCCAGCGACCCTGCAGCTGCGGCTCTCACTCTCTCAGCGGATATCCTACCCTTTCAAGGAGCCCTTTCCACGAGTCCTTATGTGTACCCAGCCCTCAAAATAGAAGGTTATGTCTCATGGGGAAAATTATCCCCTTGATATAAGATGTTAATCTTAAAAAATTATTGGATGCCATACATCTAGTTCTTTAAATGATGAGCTTGTGTGTGTTAGTATTTGCTTTTTTTAGTACCTGCTCTGCGACATACAAAAATGTTAGGCTTGGAGAAAATGTGATGGCAGTCTGTTTTGATTAAGAAACTGATGTCTAAATAATGAAGGGCCAGGTGGTACTAATGCTCCCAGCAGACATTCACGCAAGCAGGCTAGGAAACTGCTACATTACAATATTTTCTTTATGCTAATGAATTTCTTAGCAGTTTGGTCCTCCTCCCTTTTCCTTAGACCCATGGGAGAATTTGTTTGGTGGGTGACTCGCATCACCCCTGCCCCTGCCCCCATGCATTTTGAGGGTCTGGGAGAAGCTGGCTAGACAGGAGGTTATCCCGAAGGTTTCCATGGGTCATTGGTAAACCTATTCAGTGGCTCCTATAAATTTTCAAAATTTCAGTGGGTTGGATCCACTGAGAAAGACAGATGCTAAGAAAAGAGGAGACATATTTGATTTGTTCTGGATATTTCCTGGGATATGGAGAGACAGATGGCTCTCTTTTTTCTTTTTCTTTTTAAACATTTTTTTCTATAGGTAGAGATAAGAGAAAGGCATTTGCAAATCTGAGATTATGGTTACTCTCAGAGAACTCACTCAAACTAATCCTGATCAAGGACGCTAGACTGGAAAGTGTAAATGAAGCAGCTCTTTTCTTGGTAAATTCTTTTTCACTGTCTGAAGTAAAAACTGTCTTTATAAGACAAAAATGCTCTAAAAACCATCTACAAAAAGAGAAGAAAGAGCTAAAACTGATATTGCACTTCTAGCATTACCCAGGGGTACCTAGACGCATAGACACACTTCTATGTGGCACGTATATCAATATGTATCTATGGCGAGAGTGTAGTATCGGGTACCATGGTTTAATGAAGCATGAAGACCATCCAAAGAAGACTCTGTGTTCTCATTATTTGCATGCCAATGGTCAATTTCACCATATGTGAAGTATCTAACTTATACTGTGAGGTTTAAAGACTAAAATGTAACTGTGTCTCCTACAACATAGTAAGTGCTCAGTAAAAATGAGATATTTTTAGTAAAATTATACACTATCAAATAAGGATCTGTAACTACCATTACAAATATTATAAGATTCTTATAGACACACAGTAGAAACACATATAATAAGTATAGTATTTTAGAGGCTTTGTTCAATATAGTAGTAGTAACATTATGAAAGACATTTTTTGTCCTATAAGAAAATATTCTGATTTTTGTCTGTGGCTATTGTCTAGTTAAGTGCAATTCATAATTACCAGTTTGCTTAATGTGCCAGCAGATCTGCTATCAGAACACTAATTAAAAAGTGCTGTCTTAATCAGCTTGGGCAGGGGTCGGTTCCTGGT
The DNA here is from genome assembly GCA_004026545.1 of Mormoops blainvillei. Classification (NCBI taxonomy): domain Eukaryota; kingdom Metazoa; phylum Chordata; class Mammalia; order Chiroptera; family Mormoopidae; genus Mormoops; species Mormoops blainvillei. The sequence goes on along the minus strand of PVJD01002417.1, from coordinate 90,641 downwards.
GAAAGTTCTCTTTCTGTTTTGCAGATAGTTGTTTTCCTCTGGGCCTTTGTGTCTTCATACAACACAGAGAAAGAGAGAAAAAAATCTCTCCTCTTTTTATAAGGTCATAGTCCTACAACCTAATTTAACATTAAGTACTTCCTAAAGACCCTATCTACAGATACTGTCACATTAAGAATTAGGGCTTCAACATGAATTGTGCAGGGACACATCAATCCATAGTAATTGCACAGTCCAGTTAGAGAATTAGCATTATATTTTGAAAAATAGGCAGCATGGTTACAAAGTACTCAAGTGAGCAGAAACCTAGGAATAATACACATGGCATGTTCTTTTCTTTAATGAGAACAGTTAGGTGGTGGGTAGTTAGAGAGACAAGAGCAGAGCAAGGACGATGGGCCAGGCACAGAAGGTCACCAGGGTGGAAGGCACTGGGTGCCTTGCAATGGGCAAAACTGGAAGAACAAGCACCTCGCCCCCAGGGTAACCTTTCCTCCCCTAACATATTGCTGATCATGTGATTTAGACCCTTTGCCCTTTCCTATCACTGGTCATGTGGCTTGAACCTTCCCCTGGCCTTTCCTCCCGGGGCATGTCACTAGTCTTGTGGTAGAAAGCCTTGGAGGAGGAACAAGGGGCCAACGAGTGGCCTTGAGTGACTCCCAAGCAAGCCCTTGCACAACCACTCCCTTAAGCTTTAACCCCTAGGGATAACATCTAGACTTCAGTGGCATTTCAGCTCCCCACCCAGCAAAGCAGCAAAACCAGACAAAGTGATGCCATGGCTGCCTCAGAACCAGCTCCACTGACTACGGACCCCTTGCCCTGGTGCCAGCCAGTCAATGGAAACCATGACCCTGAACGGACACACCTAGGAAACTGATCAATATTCTATTGTGATCCCCCCCGAAACCAAGATGGAGAGTCCAGTGTGACTCTGTCTAGGGAGCACGCCACTGCCTTTTCCTACCTCCTTCCCCCAGGCACGTTTTCCCTGCCTCTTTCTTCCTTCTAAGCATCAAGGGCCCTTCTTTTGCCTCTGTAACCTGTTTCCTGAGCCCATTTCTTCTAGAGCTCACTTCTTCTACCTTTGTGATGTTCTAAATAAACTTTCTGTTATATTTTGAGTCTTGGCTCTGAAACCTCACGGAGCCAGAACTCACATACTGAAGGCTGCTGAACCAAGGTCCGGTCTGACTCCAGCCAGTCTAATACGCGGCACAGTCCTAACCACTGACAGTCACAACCTTATATTAGGATGGGAAAACATTCACTCATATGACCAAGGTATTTATTTTCAAACCATGAGAAGGAACAGATCAGAAGAGAGGAGATATCTGTAATGGTGGGATGTTTACTGTCATGGTTTACCTAAAATATTTGTAAGAGGAATTTCTTCATTTTTTAATAACTGTAGTAAGTCTATTTTGTTTACAAAGACTATTCAAAGACAGGCACCCAGGAAGGTGAGTTAAATACATTTCATCTTAGGATGATGCTAACTGAACGGGTAAAGCCAGTGCCATTTGCTATCACGGCACCATTTGCTGAGCAGGCCTATGACCTTGTTAAAAGTGACTCCCATTTTACTCTTTCGAGCTTGTCCCCAGGACTGGAAATTACTAGAAAGCAAGAACAGAGCTAACCGCTCCCTACAGTCACAGGCAGAAGGTAACATTGGAACACACTGCAGCCTGGTGTTACAATGCCCCAGCAGCCCAGGGACCACACGACAGCGACCCCTCACCCTTTTTCAATCCAATTATAATCCAATAAAAGCTCAAAGCCCCCGCCCCTCAAGGCTGGTGTATCTCTCCACAACATACCCCTCTCCTTTCTTGGAGAGTGAATAAAATCTTGACTCTCTACACTTTCTTTTCTTTGTGAATTCTTTTACAGCCCATGTCACTGACCACCCTAACACTAATCCTTTATAAAGTCATTTTATCTTCATTTTATTTAGGGTCTTTATGTTTTAAATAAGATGTGCTAATTCAAGTTAGGTTTCACTTGGTCACTAAACCTGCAAAAGTCATTCTAAATTCCATATCTTTTTTGTTATTATTGATCAGCATTAGTCACCACAGATAACTGCTGATGTGGCAATCCTTATCTATCAACAAAAAAGCCAATGTGGTTGACTCACCTATAATGACATTATTTCACATGCGTGGAACAATCTATCAAGTCATAAAATTTAATACGTAGTCGATATCAGGTACTATATAAGAAAATATACATAACATATATCAAACATGCATAAATTCTGTGGACAAAAAATAGACAGAAATCTCTTTATAAGAAATACAGACCTTTCCAGTATTATTGTCTATGAAAGGGAGCATTTTGTATTGACCCATGATAGACAGGATTTACTAATGATACAGAAGTCAGAATTAGAAAACTATTATGTTCATGTTATCTGTAAATTCTGAGGTTTCTAAGTTTCCATATAGTGAGAACCAGCATTCACAGGATGGGAGATCAGCTGTTGCTACAAGTTAGAAATGACAACTTCAGATCAGCTAAATATATTATCAAAATGAAGCATTAATCACATAAGAAATACCTTCTTTAGGACTGAAGGTTAGTGCTGGGTTTTGATCTTTTATCTGACCCTCTTTAGAATGTTATAAAAATTAATTCACTAACTGATTATTTTGTTTTTTACTTTCACATATACAGATAAAAATAAAACAAAAAAATCCTATCTTTCTGGGGCTTTTGTTCATAGTATTATTGCACGGTTTGTGTTTTTCCTTCATATATTCTTACTTTATTCATAATGTATTTTTTAGAATTTGCTCTTTTTTGTTTAAACATTTGGAAAACAGTTTATAAAATAATGGTTCATCTTAAACAACTTGAGTAATGACTGAGGTCATAATCATTTATGAAACTTTATAGATTGGTCTGCATCTTATTCCTGCTCTGCGCATCAAGGGATGGCTGGCCACAAGAGTAATGCAACAAAATTTTGTTCTGGATGTTATTTTTGGTTAAATAGAAACAGCTAATTTTAAAAAATCTTGCTCGCCACTTTAGAACACAATACTTAGCTTTTTCTTAAATGGAAAATAAGCAAAACTGACAGACTAGTTAGGTCTCTTGATTTAGAAGCAGTTTTGGTGACTTGAAAAGTAATTTGCTAAGCTACAAATGTCTAGTACAATAGGATCTTTAAATATCAAAAACAAATAAAACTAAATACCCCACCAGTTTTTCTGGAGGTGAGTAGAACATACCTGAGTCAGTCTTATGGCACAGCTAGAGCTAATAATGGACACTTAGGATTCTCTGAGTAAGAAGCTCATTTGGGACTGAGACAAGCATTTCCTAATTCTAGTCTCCGGGGCCATCATTCAAATATATTATTATTCAAATAGCTAATGAGACAGGAAGAGCTCCACTGGTAATTGACTTGAATTCCCTGGGGAAGTCAGTTGTGAGAGTAGATCTACATAAATTCCCCAAGTGTACTGTCGACAGAAAGTATTGTAATTAATTTACCAGTCAGGCCCAAAACACTATGAGTGAAAGAATTACCCGATTGCTCCTTTACCAACTGCTAGATTCCAACCTCTCTAGGAAAAAAAATAAGCCTACTTCCACATCTTCTAAAATAGATATAGATGTGATTTGAAACTTGGAATATGTAATATATAATATGTATATTCTCTAATTTCCCAAAGAATATGATAAAATAAAAATAAAAGCACCTAATATGGTACAGTGCAGTTCTGAATGTCGCAGAAGTCCAATTATGTTAAATATTGTGATATTTATATTAGCATCAACTATCATTACTACTGCTATATTATATATGCTCTGTGTAATAAAAACTAGTTTACTTTGAGATTTTTAAAAACTTAATTATAAAATTTTAGACATGGCTAAAATTATTTCTTCCCAAATTCCAGTAAAATAAAAATAAGATTTTGTATATATGTGTGTGTGTGTGTATATACATATGCATATATATATATATATCTTATCTCCATAGTCAAAAAAAGAAAGAAAAGGAGAAAATACAGATGAGAAAATTCAACACAATTTGAAAGATTAAAAACATACAGATAAGTGATAACTGACTTTAGATTTGAGAAAAAAACTAAAACCTGGGTATGGGTAGAGGAATGTTCTGGTAAAAAAAAAAGCCTAATTTATTCACAGAACTTGGCAGTTCAAAGTCTTTAAAAAGATAACGTGAGATATAGAGCAGATACAGATTTAGTGAAAGTACACATTAATTGTATTTAGTCTCTATATCTGGTCCTCAAATGACTACATTCTTCCACTGAACGCAAAAAAGCCTAAGGTTCTATTGTTTGGAGTAATTACCTCAAAGAGTTTGCAAACTTGGAGGGGGTAAAAAGCTAAGATTAGGAGAATTAATTGAATGGTGAAATTCTTAAGGTCCTGTTTCCATGTCATTTCTAGGATTAGCTTTAATAAACTGGACACGATCTGAACATCTTCTATAGGCATTATATAGATTTCTTCCATAATCTAAACCAAAGGTTCTTCTCTACAAAAATGGAATGTCCCCAAAAAACATAATATGTAACTATTAGGATTAGTTAGTACCCAAATAAAAATTATTTTCTGAAACCAAGAATCAGCAAAACTGTGCACATATAGCTCCAAATTCACACATATGACAGAGCCAAGGATCACCAGAAATTTGAAGAATACTTCCGACATGAAAAAAAAAAAGTCAAACTAAACAAGCAGAAGGAAAGGAACTAGAGAAGTCAGAGATAATACAAAAACACTCTAAAAGTAGTAACCTCAGTATAGGAGTATAGAATATTGCATGCATACAAAAGAAGAATATAATAGAAATATAGCAAAGAACAGGGAGAAAAGTTATTTCAAATTAGTAATAGGATATCAGAAATATTAAAATTTCAACAAAACATTTTACAAAATTTAAGGAAACCCCCTCCTCCTATACACAGAGAGGAAGGAACAACAACAAAGAAAACAAAGTAATAGATAATGGGGGAGGGGGAGAGAAAATTAGAGGATCATTCTAAGTGGACCAACATTGAATAAAGAGTTTCATAAAGAAAGAAGAGAGGGAATAAATTATTCTCCAGAATTGGAAGGCTCGTGTTCTGGTTACAATTGCTGCATAACAAAATATCCTAAAATTAAACTACTTTAAATAATCATTTAATCTTGCTCATGAATTCAGGGGGTAGGACGGGGCATAGTGAGTATGGCTTGTCTATGCTCCACAATTTTGGAACCTCTCCTGGGAATACTTGATAGCAAGGGGTGACTGAATGATAGGGAGTTAGAACCATTTGCAACCATTTTCACCCATATATCTGGCAATTGCTACTGGTTTGCAACTGACCTCATCTGAATCCATGTGAACTACACCTGGCTTCTCGATGTGACCTGGCCTTCCACACAGAATAAAAGTTAGAAGGTAGTCAAATTTCTTAGTGCTTCAGCAAACAATATTGAAAATATATTGCCTTTCATTACTAAATATTAGAAGGTCACACACATGATTTTTAATCCATCTATTGGTTTTTAAAAAAGCAGTAAATAAGCCCAGATTCAAGCAGACGAGATGTAGCCCCCCCCAACTTTCTATTGGAGAAATGTCAAAGACTCGCAGGCATGTTTAAAGGTGACACAGCCTGAATGTCAGGATAGAGGCTTAGGAGTATAAAATTTCTTACACCAAAGCATTGAAAGTAAAAATTTAAAAACATTTAAAGTGAATAGTTCTTGCTAGAAGCTATCAGAAAGTGAAAAACAACAAAACATAAAGGATAAAATATAAAAGTTTTGTGGTATACGTGGTATTTCTAAGGTTTACACTAAAATCTAAAATACTATATCATGCCTCCAAATTTCTACAGGTTCAATTTTTGTTAAAGAGGCCAAGAAAGTTAAATGGAAAAATAATTTTTCCAACAAATGGTGTGAAGATAACAAATAGTCACAAGCAAAAGAATAAAGTTGTATCTTTATCTCATACTAAATGTGAAAATTAACTCAAAATGGATAAAATACTTAAATAGTATTTCTTATATCTTCTAAACTCTTAGAAGAAAGCATAGGTATAAATCTTCGTGAACTTGGATTAGACAATGGTTTCTTAACTATGGCCCCTAAAGCACAAGGCCCAAATTTAAAATAAATTGTACTTTATCAAAATTTGAAACTTTTATTTATCACAAGAAATGATCAATAAAGTGAAAGAACAAACCTCAAAACAGAAGAAAATATCTGTACATTATGTATCCGATATGGGTTTAGTATCCAGTATATATAAAGTGTCCTTACAACCCAACCATGAGATAAATACTTTTTAAAAAATGAGTAAAGAATTAAATATATAGTTCCCCAAAGAGCTGATAAGCACATGAAAAGAAATGCTCCACATTGTTAGTGTAACCTAGCAAACTGGGGCCCATGCATGTGGTGCCTTGATGCATGACCCAAGAAGTAGTGTTCGAAGAAATAGGTTTTTATTTACAGGGCTGAAACCTCAGGGGGGCCGGGGGGTGCTCCTGCTCAGAGCCCTGTTCTCCCATGAGACCCAGCACTTCCCTTGCTCCCCACCAGGATATAAACCAAAACAAGCCCAATAGTTCCCTATGTCCTTATCTGTCCTTAAGCCAGTTGTGCAAACTGTTTTCCATCCTCTCTGGAATGTGCACTCGTGGGTTTCAAAGTTGCCATCCTTTCACAGCAGCTCTCTTCTTCAGGACCTGGGGCACATTGTCCTCAGCCTCCATGTAATAGCCCATGAAAGCATGTGCTGTGTTGCACTGGATCATGCTGAAGTCTGGGAAGGCGTAAGTCCCAAGAGAGCAGCCCCTCCGTATGTCCCTCAGAGAAGCAGAAGTCTACAGTTCACAATCTAGTGGTCACAGTCTACTGGTCACAGTTCAGCAATCCCGGCATCTCCCACTAATCCGTGCTTGGTTAGGCAGATTGCTGCACGGTTTCATTAGCTTTGCCAGATCCCCACACAGCTCCATCAGCTCTCTCCTTACACCCTTTTCTCCTGCACAGCTGCTGCTACTTCACTAGAGACTGCATGCCTGCTTCCTTACTACACCAGGCCACGTGGCCACATCCTCAGAGGAGCAGATGTAGCTCCTCCTTCAATACAGGCAGCATGGCAGAACCTCTCCTGGCTCACGGCTCCTTCCTCATAGCTATCTCCTCCTTCTCTCTCCTTGTGGCTGCCTCCTACGATAGCCTGCGTGGCTCCTATCTCACTACGGACTTCATGGCAGACAAAATCCCCTTCTCTTTCAGACCGCACTTATTTTAAATGCTGATCTGGAACTTCCTACATGACCTCATGGCTAGCCCTTCCTAAATGGGCTACTTTTGCCAGTCACCCCTATCTTTACCTTCATTCAGCTGCCATCTTTAGTCATGGCAAGAGTAACTCAGTGCGCAGGGGCCTCTGCGTCCCCTGGTTGTGTCAGGAGTCGGGATACACCTACACCTTTTGTTTGGGGCAGAAGCGTAGCTATTTTCTTGCTTTTTGTTATACAAAGTATCTTAAATGCTGTATCATCTCCTTCCCCCAGCCCCTAACCATGGGTTGTGGGGATTTGGGGACCTCTTGCTCTGTACCCCATTACATTAGTAATTATGAAAACACAAATTAAAATCATGAGATACCACTTTACATCCACTAGTATGATTAAATCAAACAACAGAAAATTAAAAGCATTAGCAAGGATTTGGAGAAATGTGAGCCCCCATACGCTGCTGGTAGGAACACAAAATGGTGCAGTCACTATGAGAAACAGCCCAGCAGTTCAGTGATTCCTCAGAAAGTTAAACCTCGAGGTCCATGTGACCCATTAATTCCACTCTCAGGTACAAACCCAAGAAAATTGAAAATATGTGCTCAAACAGAAATTCGTATGTGAATTCTCATAGCAGCATTATTCATAATAGCCCCAAAGTAAAAACGGTCCAAATTTTATCAACTGCTGAATAGGTAAAGAAAATGTGATAGATCCATACAATGAATTGTTCTTATTGGCTATAAAAGGCAATGAAGTACTGATGAACACTATGGCATGGATTAACTTTGAAAACATTATGCTAAGTGAAAAAAGCCAGACACATAAGGTTACATGTTATATAATTCCATCTAAATGAAATGTCTAGAATAGGTAAAGTGATAGAGACAGAAAGTAGATTAGTGGTTGCCAGAGGCTGGTGCATAGGGGAGGTAATTGCTAAATAGGTATGGGATTTTTGGGGGGAGGGGAGCCGGAGGCATTGAAAATGCCCTATAACTAGATCATGGTGATGGTTTCATCTTGTGATTGACTTATAAACGAACTAAAAGCAGCCCAAATTGTAAACTTTAGATTGGTGAACTTTGTAGCTTATGAATTAGATCTCACTAAGAATACGCACATATGTGTTTTAAGACAAAATAAAAAGTTTCATGTGCATCTCTCTCATCTCATTAATTGCCTCAGGAGGATGATGCTGGACGGTGGGAACTGAGGTAGCGCTATTGATCATTAGAAGCTTTTGAGTGTCCTGAATTTAAAACTATACATATACTTATTTTAACTTTCACTAAACTTTCACCATTGTAGTCACCTTAGTATTGTGATTTTAAAACTAAATGGTTATTTGATATTCTTTACATAAACCTTTTATATAGAATACAAACTATTACTCATTTTGCTAATATCTTTTTACTTAATGAGCAGTTATAGAATAATCTCCACTCTGTGTTAATTATAACATTTCAATGGATCTAAAGTATAATTACAAAGTGCTTTCCCAACCATTAATTTTATTATTTTGTAGTTCCTATAATATCTCCAAGTACACATTAATTTATCATGCAGAGGACCAAACACTTAACTGTTGGCATTCAGAATGCCTGAGTATACCCTCTACTGACCATTTAAATGAGTAATAATCAGTTGTTGTTGTTTTTCAAGTAAGCAATATAACTTGGAGCTAGGCAACCACTGGGGAGCTGAGCGAACTCATCCCCCGCCATGTGAAACTGAACTTTTGATCTGAGTCAAATCAAATGGCTGCATCCTGATACAGATCCTGGAACTGGCTCTGCATCACTGATCTTTCTACTAAATTTTTTTTTTCACCTCACAATAGACATAAGCAATTACTTTTGTATACTATAGGATATAAGTCTGCTTGGCAGCTGCAGCGACAGCTCTGTCAAAGCACTTATGTAGCTTGCTTTTGAAAGCCCCCTCCCCTTTTTCTGTCTTTATAAACTATCTTTTTCTTTCTCCCTTAGAACACAGTTGAGGTTTCTACCCAAATCTGTGTCTCCTGGGTTGTAATTCCTACAAAAAAATAAAAAATCCAAATAAAGCTTTGGTTTGCCTTACAGTTCCTTGTCAAAATTGATATACAAGGCCATAATAAGAACACTACCCTAATTCTAGGATTTCTCATAGAAACTAAGAAAAAGTAGACTCTGAAATGTAGAACAACCCTATTTCTGATTACTGTGCTTTGTTTTATCTGACACAGTGAATTATCAAGGAAAACACCTGTTCCTTATAAGTGTATCCAAGGAATTTTTGGTACCACAAGGAAACAAGTAAATCAAATAATCACAAAAACCCAACAGTAAAACCCAAAGTAACTGCTTTCCAAGAGGACAGAGATGATCTATAGAGTGGAGATTAGTTTAGTCTATTTGTTGGGCTTCCTTACTTGTATTTGGTATTTAAACAAGCACATTACATTGTTAGCTAAAAAGCAACGATTTTATATCTGGTTTCATCCCATTTACTACCTGTTTGGGTGTGTCATTGTTATTGTTTGTTCTTTTGGGACAGATGTAATTTGGTTCAAGACTAAGATAACATGGATCTGGCTTACTTCTCATGTCAGCTCCCTCCTCACTGAACTCTCTTACAAGGAATCTCAGAATCGATCTGTTTAGCTACAGAGGTTAGACCTTGACCCTAGTGACCAGCTTGAGACCAAGTGCATGCATTTACATCCAGAACCTCCAGATAACACACAAAACGATAGGAAAGGAATAAAAATGCCATATACCCACAGCAGTACAAATAACAGGAAATGGGGCTTCAGCAGATAAGAGTTTACAACAAAAATGCAAAAATCAGAAGGCAGAGAGAAGGATATTAACTGATAAAACAGAGAGAAGGAAACCTCCACCGAAAACGGTCTAAGTAAGAGCTGCAACTGGATAGGGTCTATGTGGGAAACTGGGCCTCCAGAGAACCTTGGAACTCGGAGACTATACGTTGAAAAAGAACCAGAGTGGGGGCTGAGGCATTAAAAAGTTGAACTCACTGAAAGTCTAAAAGGAAGTCCCTTCCCGCCAACAGTACCGCTATACACTACCAACAGCTACATGTTTAAGTCTAAATAGAAAATCATCAGGTATCTCTGTTTTTTAAAAAGTGACTGGGAAGAACCAGGGAAACTTATATGGGAGTTAGTTTCAACTATAAAGTTGAAACTCTATTTTTCTGGCATTTAGGAGAAATCTGTCAATACTTACAGCTCTGTACCGTTCACTTTAAAGTGAAGTTATCTGCTAGTAAACCCTAACTACTTTCGGGAGCTCCCAGTCACATTTTTCATTGATAAATATGGACTGGTAACCCAAGGGTCATATGATACATGAAGAAAGCTTTGATAAGAAAGCACAGGCAAATAAAAAACGAAGGAAAAAGCGATGGTGTAGGAAATTGGTAATTCAAGAAATAATGAAAAAATGATGTTCTGATTGATACCCTCAAATGTTTATAAAATAGTATACATTCATGAAATATGAAAAAGCTATGACAAAGAATAATAGCAAGGTTTTATAACTTAAATACATATATATGTAAATTTTTTTAAAAAAAGATAGATAAAAACAGTAGTAAAGGAAATCTCCCAGAACATAGAAGAAAAAAGAAAAAAGACATAGAGGAAGCAGAGGACCAATCCAACAAATTTATTACTTAATTAATGAAAATTCAAAAAAATAGGAATGAAAAATATGGAAGGAAAGAAATTATCAAAGAAATAATACAAGAAAATCTCCTAGTACTAAAGAGACCCTGGACCTTCACTAACACAGGGTCCATAAGTACTAAAAGAGTGAGTAGTGACTATATCTAAGTATATAATTTAGAAATTTTATAAGGAACCAAGTATTTATCCCATGTCTCTTGTGTTTTTAAACATATTTTATTGATTTTGCTATTACAGTTGTCCCAATTTTCCCCCTTTGTCCGCCCTCCACCTGGTACTCCCATTCCATCCAGCAATCCCCTCCCTTAGTTCATGTCCATGGGTCATGTATGTAAGTTCTTTGGCTTCTCCATTTCCTATAATGTTCTTAACATCCCCCCATCTATTCTGTACCTACCAATTTGTACTTCTCGAACCCTGCACCTTTTCTCGAATTCTCCCTTTTCTCCGTCCCAGCCGATAACCCTCCAAATGATCATCATATCTATGATTCTGTTCCTGTACTGCTTGTTTGCTTGGTTTGAATTTTAGATTCAGTTGTTGATAGTTGTGCATTTGTTGCCCTCTTAATGTTCACAGTTTTTACCTTCTTTTTCTTTTCTAGTTCCCTTTAACATTTCATACAATAATGGCTTGGTGATGATGAACTCCTTAGTTTTTACCTTGCCTGGGAAACACTTTATCTGCGCTTCCATTCTAAATGATAGTTTTGCTGGATAGAGTAATCTAGGTTGTAGGTTCTTGTTTTTCTTCACTTTGACTATTTCTTGCTTCTCCCTTCCAGCCTGCAAAGTATCTTTTGAGAAAGTAAATGACAATCTTATGGGAACTCCTTTGTAGGTAACCCTTTGATTTTCTCTTGCTGCTTTTAAAATTCTCTCTTTATCTTTAAACATTGACATTTTAATTATGATGTGGTCCTGAGTCACAACTTGCTTGGGACTCTCTGTGCTTCCTGGACTTCTATATCTATTTCCTTCACCAAATTAGGGAAGTTTTCTTTCACTATTTTTTCTAATAAGTTTTCAATTTCTTACTCTTTCTTTTCCCCTTCTGGTACCCCTATGATTTGGATACTGTTACATTTGAAGATATCCCAGAGGCTCGTTATACTATCCTCATTTTTTTTTAATTATTTTTTCTTCTTGCTGTTCTGATTAAATCCTTTTTTCTTCCTTATGTTCAAAATCATTGATTTGAAACTCGGGTTCATCCCCCCGACTGTTGGTTTCCCGTGGATTTTTCTTTATTTCACTTAATGCAAACTGCATTTCTGCCAGGGTCTTTTTTATGCTGTTGCAGTACCCAGTGATTCCTTTGAGCATCCTGATAACCAGTGTTCTGAACTCTGCATCTCATAGGTTTATTATCTCCATTTCATTTAGTTCTTTGCCTGGACTTTTGTCCTGTTTTTTCATTTGGGTCATATTTCTTTGTCTCCTCAATTTGACAGCCTCCTGTGTTTGTTTCTGAGTATTAGGTAGAGCGGCTTTGACTCCCTGTCTCACTAGCATGGCCTATTATAGAAAAAGCACTATCTAGATGAATGGGTTTCTTTAAATCTTTTGTTGTTGGACTTCCACATAGCTTGATTTTCTGATGAATCTCGGTGATGTTTGTTTTGTAGTTTAGTTGTAATTTTTGCTATAGTAGTGCGTACAGGTAAAGCATTGTTTTCTTATGCCTCCATGTTGGGCAGAAGTCTTTTAATCTGGCATTGGTGGATTCAAAGAAACACAGATGGCTGTCTCAAAAAATACGAAGAGCACAATAATGGACAATCCAAGCAGATATTTCTCAGAAGTCGAAAGACTGCCTCTGGGCAGCCTATATAGAGCCTAAATGGGGTGTTCTTTTCCTGAGGTCAATGGACTCTCAATCTATCTTCTAACTGAAGATTTTGTTAATTTTTAACTGAAATTTAGCACTTTCCTCTATTTCCTTGCATCCAGCACTGGTCCATGTATGAAAATCCTAACCTAAGCAGAACCAATCTTTAAACAAATGATGTTACCACTTGAAGAGGGGGTCCATCTCTTTCTTTCCCAAGACCTGTCTGCAACTAGCCAGGTAGTCCAGGAGGCAGCCCCTTGCACGTACCATGCCACAGCACAGCTTTTGTTTTGTGATAGTACTGTCTTCAACTTCGTTCGTCTTCTTAAAAGCTGTTTTCCATATCATGAACCAAAGTTCCTCTTATGGATTTCTATACAAGATCCTGACCTCTGTTAGGCTTCTCGTCTAGGATCTGTCCCTTGACACCACTCGGGTTATGTTCCAAGTATGTCACATGTCAGGTAGTCACTCCAGCTTACATCCTGCTTAAGCTAGAACGTGGACATCTGCATATTGCCTGTTAGCTGATTCTCCTCCTTGCTTCTCTTACGATACCCAAGTCCTTCCTATGACCACTTTCCAAGAGAACCACAAATAAATACTGTGGGTAAAGAGAAAAGATTTTTGTGTTTCTTGAGAGTTGGGGCCTTTCCAACGAATTTTGCTGAAACTTGGGATCCTGTGCTAAGAACAGGGCTTGGGGAATTAATTGACGACTGTGTGGATGGGAAAAGAACTCCAGGGATATTGACCTAACTCTGGATGTATGTATTTACATTTCAAGAGAAAATGAGGTCTAAGAGCTTGGAGACATCTTTAGTCATAAAAACCAGAAACACTGGATTTTATGTGGCCTTTGGAGAGATATGTTTACATTACAAAAAATTACAGTGGGGACACAGGGTTCTTTTTATCCATCTCTGATGAACAAAACAAAAAACAAAAAAAAACAACCCAGTTTTTTGGAAGGTTAGGAGAAAGCAATTGACTCTGTCTCCTGGATATAAGCAGAGAAAATCCTTTTTTTCCCCTGTTTCTTTTCCATAATCCATATTTTGAAATTTGCATTTATGGGATGTTATACCTAGTTTTCATCTCATTGCCTAGAGGTAAAAATAAGTGTGGGGATTTACACAATTATTATTTGATTTTAAGCAATAATCTATCTTTGATCCAGAAAACTTTATGTGTACATTTAGAATTAAACTAATAAAGATGAATATTGAAAACCCAGCTACCCTGCCCTAACTCAAAACTGAATACCAGTCTCCACAACAGCTCTAAAGGTCTAAAATCAAAACCCTCAAGTGTTAGCTTTAGAAGGATAGAAATAGGTGTGCTTTTTCTATATGCAATCTATGATGACTCCATAATACATTTCATAATAGCCAACAAGGACAGTAAGTTAATGCATTTTCTCACCAAAATATACATAAGATTAACCTCTTTGTAGTAATTTATTTATAAATAACATTGAATTAAACACAAAGCAATGGCTAAAGCTGGAAAATAATATTTTCAGTTGGATGTAAGCCATATTCAAGGCTAAAATAAGCTGTATATTTTAAAAGTCATCTTATCTCACTGCTTCTTCTCAGCCTCCCTAAGTAAAAATAAAAATATCTACTGTGCAAAAACAAAACACATCCAGTAGTTTGTATCTTGAACCAAGACTAACAAGCTTTTGTACTCAAGGTAGGGGTGATGATCAGGACTCAGACTTTACTTTCTAATAAAATTTCATTGTGATTTTATTAAATTTTACATTCCTGTTGTGAATATGTATATGATGAAGTTCCCTTTGAGTCATTACTTTATTTTTTTTCACTTTTCCCAACTTTTTATTTTGAAAAATTTCAAATCTACAAAATGTTAGAAAAATAGAATAGGCACACCCATATAGTCACTTAGATACACCAGTTGTTAATATTTTGCCTCATTTTCTCTTTCTGCCTTTCTCCATTTCTGTCTATCTTCCCTCCCCCCATCCCTACACAAACAATTTTCTGAACCATTTGGGAGTTATTTGCAGACATCTGGACACTTTATCACTATGAGTTATTACTTTATAACAACCCATAATTGGATAGGCCAAAAAGTCCGTATGGCTTTTTTTCATAAAATAAAAAGACACATTTTTTATTTTCACCAATAACTTTATATATTTGGATGTTTTGGGTATGTCAGCTATCTCCTGCTATTGGTTTCTAATGGCTAGGGGTCATGGGTGCTGCTAAACATCTTCCAATACATAAGAGAGCCCCACATCAAAGAATTATTTGGCTAAAATGTCAATAGTACTAAGAAACTTTGCAGACCTCTTTTGACATGTTTGATAAGTCACAGCACCTTCTCCATACACTGTGCAAATTTTTTTTTTGCATTTCAATTGTGCTTTTAACTTTTCTTAAAATAATAAAGCATAATACACTTAAAATGTTGCTTATTTTCTTCCATCTGCAGTATCAAAGTGGCTACACAAAAATTCACAAAATTTGATAAGTATTTTGTTAATGCACACTGATACTGATATCACAGCTGTCACAATACAATGTAACAAAATTATTTTGCATGAAGTTAAAGACAACTAAGCACTACTGGAGCCATGTAGGAAAAAAACTAAACAAACATTTTGGCCAACCCAATATATAGAATAGAGAAAGTTTTGAACTGTTGATGTCATTTTGAGCTTATTTTTCATTCCCTTTGGCTTGTGTTTAAAGAAAACAAATAGAGCTGATATCTTTGAGTCAAGTCATTCAGCTTAGTACTGATACATATTTGACAAAGGTATGCATGTACCAGAGAGAAAGTTGGGAGCAACACCATTTCCACTAAAGGTTTTGATACAAGGAAATCTGGTGAGATCGCTGGTGATGGGAAAGGACCCTGAGGCAGCATGGGAGAGACCAGAGGCTGGAGTGAAGGATGGGCTGCAGGAAATGAAGCCACTGTGTAGGAGCCTGATAGATTTCAATACCCCTGGGTAAAGGGTAAACAAACCAGCACACCAGTGTCGCGCTGCCCTGAGTACACGTCACCCTGCCCTGGCAAAGATGCTGCACGCTGCTAGAAACCCTCCTACCCTCATCCAGAACGTGGTGGCAAGAGGGGTGGGGACAGACCTGCCAATTTAGCCAATGGGATTGGCTAGGAAGCGGACTCTTCAGGAGTACATGGAACTTTGGGGCTCAAGATTTAAACATAGGGCCCACAGAGTCTTACCCCCACTGATTTCCTTCTCTTGCCCTGGGCTGGCTCGGGTCATGCCCAATCTCATGTACTGGGCCACACCCAAGGAATGTGTGCTAGGGTGGCTGATCATGGGATACCGTAGCTCCATGCAGCACGGAAGGTCCCAGATTGTGCCCTTCTCTGCCTCTGAGATCAGCGCATGGATGCACAGGCCAGAGTTTTCATTGGTCCCAGGCGCACAACAGTCTTAGGCAGCAGGCCCTGCAGACAAAGCCCCTACATGACTAGCGTAGTGATTGGTAGCTGCCCAGGGCACTGGCATGGGAAGCTGTAGTGAGGTGATGGCAGCATGGGCCCCACAACCATGCCCTCTAGGAAGAAAATCTGAAGCTGGACTGCTACCAGGGAACAGTTAAGCCACCTGGATGATGGTGCTACAGCCACCTATATTTCTCAAAGGATGGTATTTTAAATGGGAGAAGGAATTCCAGGCACAGCTTTGAACTAACCTGGCAAAGGGTGGTGGGTTATTTTTCTTTGGGGTTTAGAGGGAATGGGCGCTGAGGCAGAAGTCCATCATTTTTCCAAAAATTGCATAGCTTTTAAATAAAAGACTCCTTTCCTTTTTCACCAAATGTCTGCCTCTGAAATTTATGGGCAGTGGTGAGCGGGACCCCACCTTTGTTTGGTAACAGTTTCCCGAATCAGTCTTCAGGTTGGCATCACAATACTTGTAGTTTCAATCATATTTTCTTAAGAGTCTCATTTCTCCAGTTCCGTGAAAACTCCTTGACCTCTTTGCCTTTTCACCACAACTATCCTGATAATCTCATCTCTTGAGAAATCTAACCATTCCCTTCCCCCACTACAAATCTTTGACTGCCAGGGAGAATCAGCCTTATAGCTGTGCATCATTACAAATACAAGCAAACCTCGAAGATATTGCAGGCTCAGTTCCAGACCACTGTAATAAAGTGAGCATTACAATAAAGTGAGTTGTAATACTTTTGCTGGTGGAGGGTCTTGCTTTGATTTATACAAAACACAACTTCTCTGAAGCACAGTACACTGAAGTGCAGTAAAATGAGATATACCTATATGTGCTTTTCTTTTGAATAAGCCATAATCTGTTCATAATTCTTTTTTTTTTACTGTAATCAACCCTAAATCCTTTTTCACAAAACAATGATTCACAATCTTGAGTACTATCTGCCAATTTTATTTTATTCTTACTTTAATTACCTTCATCATAGTTAATTTTATGCTTTCATACTTTCCTTTATATTTAGGTATCCTTCTGTTGCACCTTCAAATTCGAATGGGAGAGGTGTTCCTTCTTTTTTCCAAGGTTAGCTCTTTCATGTGTAATATTGATGCCATCCTCCTCCTCCTCCACATCCCTAGGACTAATTCCATCACACATCTTTTCTAACTTTTGCTAGTGCATAAATCTTTCTTCTTTGGAGGCTTCGAATATTTTCTGCTCTTTTGTCTTAATTCTACCCTGGGTTCCAGTGAATAAATTCTCTATCTCACAAACTTCTTTGAAGATGAGGGACTTTCCTACATTTCATGTAGTGTTAAATGCACTGCAATCTGTTTTTGTCCATCAAAGACAGGATCAATAGTAACATCTCAATTGCCTAAATAATGGCTAACCTTCAGTTTAATCCTATTTGGTTCCTCTTTAACATTTTATATTTGAGGCAGTCCCTGCTTGAAATAATTTTTACTCCTCAGTATACGGCACTCTTTTCTACTGGTGTGCATGCTGTCCATGTGACTACTTCTTCTAAGTACCTGCCCCAAATTTTCCTTGAATCATCTCATCAACCTAAGTTCTAATAGCGCCTGTGAATCAATAATCTTCAATTTTTTCCCTCCATCTCACTTCTCTACTTGACTTACCTCCTAGTAGAGATGCAGTGACTTCTACAAAGGAATTTACCTTTGTTAGAGGTTTAATTTCCATAAGAAGTCAACCCTATGTTACATAAGTATATACAGCAACATATGAACTGCACTTAACTACCTGGAAAGTGGTATTCTATGTACTAGCCAATGAGGAAAAATAAAATATATCATTGTTTAATGTTTTTCAATATTAAATATTTGGTCTGTTGAGCAAAACACTATTTATGAATTATTGACCAAGAGATATGTAGATTTCCTGTAGATGCTCAAAATGTATCCTTGGATTAAGTCAGATTATTAAGGATTCAGATAGATTCCTAAATTGCTTCTTATTGTCCCTCTTCCCCAAATTAGTTTTAGTAAACCATCTTTGGCATGACAGGTTAGTCTGCACTGAGAGATAGTATAAGAAACAGTTCCAGAACACTTATTGCAGTATTATTCTAAAGATACTGAGAATGTGAAATATATGGTTTTAAGAATTGGGACAGAAAATGATGTCAGCATCATGGTAGCATGAGTCATTCCTTTTATTCTGTCCCCTTTGATATACATCCAATTGGACATTCATAACAACGAAAACCACAAAGTGCCTCTGCACAGCACAGTAAGACACCAGAGAGGTCCATGCATATGTGAACACAAAGTGGGTGGAGTCGACCTTGGAGGAGCCCGCATGGTGAGAGCGTTGTCAGAGGCAGCAGAGGGAGGTGGCAGTAGCAGAGGCAGGTGGCAGTTTCATTAGCAGTGGGCACAGCTTTTCTGGAAAAGGAGGTGGAGGGGGAAGGAGGGGTCTGCTGACCATGCACGCTGCAGCTGGAAGGCCTCATTGCTCTCTGAGGAGAGACCACCGTGACCAGGGGGAAATAAAGGAAAGGGAAGAAGGCTGATAAGAACTGAAGGAAGACGTTTCCTGCTGCCTCCCCAGGAATTATGGCATGAGGACTCCCCATGGGGGGATTCCCCTACTAGGCTGTGGAGACACCCCAAACCCCAATGCTAAGCACACACCTCCCCCCGTTCTGTCACCACCTTTATTTTTCTCTGCCAGTTTTTTCTTTTTGTTTTCTTTTTTTCCTTTTTATTGAATTTATTGAGGTGACACCAATTACAGAAAATTATACAGGTTTCAGGTGCATAATTACATATACACCATCTGTACACTGCATTGTGTGTTCACCACCTGAACTCAAGCCTCTGTCCAACACCATTTATCCCTCTTATACCCTCTGCCACTTCCCTGCACCACCACCCTTCCCAGCAATCACCATATTGCCATCCATGTCCTTGAGTTTTTTTTGTTTCTTAATTTTTGCTCAACCGTTCCAGCCCACCGTCACACAGCCCACTGAATGGGGGAACATATTTGACAATGATAAATCTGATAAGGGGTAAATATTCAAAAATTTAAAAGATCTTATAAAACTCCGTGCAAAAACAAAAACAATCCAGTTAAAAAATGGGCACGGAACATAAACAGAAACTTCTCCATAAAGGACATACAGATGGTTAATAGTCAAATGAAAAGATGCTCAATCTCACTAATCATCAGAGAGATGCAAATTAAAGCCACAATGAGATATCACCTCACACCTGTCAGAATGGCTATCATCAACAAATCAACAAACACCAAGTGCTGGCGAGGATGTGGTGAAAAGGCAACCCCATTACCCTACTGGTGGGAAGGCAGGCTGGTGCAGCCACTGTGGAAAATAGTATGGCGTTTCCTCAAAAAAATTTAAAATAGAACTGCCTTATTATCCACTCATTCCACTTCTGGGAATATATGTGAAGAAATCCAAAATACTGATTCGAAAGAATATGTATGCACCCCTGTGTTCATTGCAGTGTTATTTACAATAGCCAAGATTTGGAAGCAGCTCAAGTGTCCATCAATAAATGAGTGGAAAAAACAACTATGGGACATTTACACAATGGAATACTACTTTGTCGTAAAAAAGAAGACAATTTTAGCCTTTGTGACAGCGTTGATGAACGTGGAGAGCATTATACTAAGTGAAATAAGCCAGCCAGATAAAGGTAAGTACCATATAATTTCACTGATATGTGAAATCTAATGAACTAAATGAACTAACAAGAAATAGAGACAGAGTCATAGATGGAAAGCAGGGTGACAGTAGCAGTCTGGGGAGGGAGGTTGGTGGTCTACCAGCTTTTAATGGCCCACTCCTAACCTTCGGAGTAGACGCTAGTGAGAGAAGCCAAAACCTTGTGCTACAGTGCCACCTTCTGGAAAGCAAGAGGAAGGTTTCTAATTACTAACTTGCTAACTGCTAGAAAATCAAAGCAAGCCTTATGTAAATCAAAAAGGTATTCATTACTTCAAATGTAGAAGTAGAGACCTTTTTTTCACTAAATATTATGAAAAATCATAGTAAAATACTGTCACTAAATGAAAATGATAATTTTCTAGCAACTGAACCCAAAGATCCGGAATATTACAATCTGATGCATAGGGAATTCAAAATAGCTATTATGACGTATTTCAAGGAGCTACAAGAAAACTCAGAAAGGCAATATAATAATTTCAGGCATAAAATTAACAAACTGAAGGAGTACTTTAC
The DNA here is from genome assembly GCA_004026545.1 of Mormoops blainvillei. NCBI lineage: Eukaryota > Metazoa > Chordata > Mammalia > Chiroptera > Mormoopidae > Mormoops > Mormoops blainvillei. Next base: position 70,116 of record PVJD01002417.1, on the reverse strand, counting down.
CAAAGATACTGAAATTCTAAAGTAGAACCAAACAGAAATTTGGGGGCCGAGTAACTCAATAAATGAGTTGAAGGATGCTTTACAAAGCATTGAAAATGAGATCAGATGGAAGAAAGAGTAAGTTCAAGGATAGAAATATGGAAGTGATTCATATGGAAAAGCAGAGAACTAAGATTTTTTTTTTAATGGTAAAATCCTATGAGAACCAGCAGAATCCATTAGGAAAGACAACATAATATTAACGGATATACCAGAAAGAGAAAAGAGAGAGAAGGGAGTAGAAACTATATTTAAATAAATTAATGGCTGAGAACATCCCAAACCTGGGAAAGAACTGGGTAGGCAACTCCACAAAGAATATAGAACACCCTTATTATCTCAATACAAAAAGACCTTTTCCAAGACACATAATATTAAAATTTTGAAAAGTCAATGATAAAGAAAGAATTTTAAAGGCAGCTAGAGAAAGAAATGGCAGTAGCCCACAAAGATACCCCCGCTAGGCTATCGGCAGATTTCTCAGCAGAAACTCTACAGTCCAAGAGACAGTGCAGTTACATATTTAAAACATTGTAGGATAAAAATTGCCAGTCAACGTTATACTTAAGATACGAAGGAAATATAAAGGCTTTTCTAGACAAACACAAGAGAAATTCACCACCACTACGCTTGCCTTACAAGGAATGTTGCAAGGAGTTCTTCAAGCTGAAACAAAAAACAAAAAACAAAATTACAAAATACTCTGATTAAGGTGATAACTATACAATCAGAATTAGAAATCTGTAACTTTTTTTCAGGATAGCATATTAAATTTGTAAATATAGCATAAAAGTTAAAGGTAAAGAGCATTAAATGAACTATATAGCTCCTACAACTTTGTAACAAAATCACTTCATAAAACTTTTTTGGGGACACAGAAAATATAAAAGGGGAAGGGTAAGAGAATTGTATCTTTATAGATAAATAAAGATATATTGTTATTAGGAAAAATGATATTTTTGTAACCACAAAGCAGAAATCTTGAGTAGAGACATGAAAAATTAATAAAGGGGGTAGAGGGGAGAGACTGAGCAAATCACCACAAAAAACTACTAACTTAACAAGGCAGATAGAAACAGAAGAAAAAGAAGCAATGGAGAGACAAAATAACCAGAAGGAAAAAGAGAAAATGGCAGTAGTAAATCCTTACATACCAATAATCATGCTAGATGTAAATGAATTGAATTCACTGATCTACCAATCAAAAGGCACAGAGTGACTGGATAGATAAAAAATCAAGACAGAACTGTATGTTGTCTTCAGGAGGTTATTTCAGTTCTAAAGACACACATAAGCTCAAGGTGAGAGAAAGATGATATTCCAAGCAAATAGAAGCCAAAAAGAATGCAGATATAGCCATACTTGTAGCACACAAAAAGGGTAACAGAACCTCAAACCGAATGGGTAACGAGAGACAAAGAAAAGGTCATTATACAATGATAAATGGATCAGTACGTAAAGAAGATATAATAATTGTAAATATATGTTCTTCCAGCACCTGAACACCTAAATATATTAAGCAAATACTTACATCCTAAGGGAGAAGTAGACAACAATGCATAATAGCAGAGGACTCTAAAACCATATTACCAGCAATGGACAGGTCTTCTAGACAGAAAATCAACAAACTATTGGAACTGAACCTCACTTCAGAAAAAATGCGCTTAGACATATACAGAATATGTCATTCCATAGCAGCAGAGTACGCAGTCTCCTCAGGTGCGTTTGTAACACTGTCCAAGGCAGATCATAGCTTAGGCCACAAATCTTAACAAATTTAAGATTGAAATCATATCAGACATCTTTTCCAACTACAATGGTATGAAACTAGAAATCAATTACATGAATAAAACTGGAAAATTCACAAATATATGAAGACTAAACAACACACTACTGAACAACAAAAGGGTCAACAAAGAAATCAGAGGAAAAAAATTTAAATACCTTAAACAAGTGAAAATGAAAGTGTAACATAGAGAAATCAGTTATATTCCTTTAGACTCATGATAAAGCATCTAAAAAGAATTAAAGAAATGATCCCATTCACAATTGCATCAAAACAATATTAGGAATAAATTTTCCAAGAAAGTGAAATCTGCTCGACGAAAACTATAAGGCCTTGATGAAAGACCTTGAAGACACAAACAAATGAAAGGACATCTCATGTTTATGGATTAGATGAATTAATATTGTTAGAATGGCCATACTACCCAAAGCCATCTATAGATTCAATGCAATCCTCATCTAAATACCAAAGGTATTCTTCACAAGTGTATAAGAAACAGTATTTTCTATGTAAGACAAAATAGATTTTTTTAAATTTTTATTGAATTTATTGAAATTATTGGTTAATAAAATTATATAGGTTTCAGGTACAATTCTATAATACATCATCTCTGTATCATATGGTGTGTTCATCACCCAAAGCCAGGTCTCCTTCCATCACCATTTATCCCCACTTTACCCTCTTCTACCTCCTCTTACCCCTTTCTCTCTGGTAATCGCTGTACTGTCCTCTGTGTGTATGAGGTTTTTTTTCTTTACTTAATCCCATCATATTTTTCACCTAATCCCCTAATCCCTCTGCCTTCTGACAGCTTTCAGTCTGTTTTCCATATCTATGAGTCTCTTTCTATTTTGTTTATTTATTTTATTCATTAGAATCCACATATAAATGAAATCATATGATACTTGTCTCTATCTGACTAGTTTATATCGCTTAGCATAATAATCTCCAGATCCATTCATGCTGTCACAAAGGGTAAGATTTCCTTCTTTTTTACATCCAAATAGTATTCCATTGTGTAAATATGTATAACAGTTTTCTTACTCACTCATCTATTGATGTATACTGTGATTGCTTCCAAATCTTGACTGTTATAAATAGCACTGCAATGAACACAGGGGCACATATATTCTTTTGAATCAGTGTTTCAAGTTTCTTTAAGTATGTTCCCAGAAGTGGAATTGGTGGATCATAAAGCAGTTCCATTTTAAATTTTTTGAGGAAACTCCATACTGTTTTCCACAATAGCTGCATGAGTCTAAATTCCCACCAACCATGCACTAGGGTTCATTTTTCCCCACATCCTTGTCAACACTTGTTGTTTGTTGATATATTGATGACAGCAATTCTGACAAGTGTGAAGTGATAGCTCATTGTGGTTTTAATTTACATTTCTTTGATGATTAGTGATGTTGATCATCTTTTCACAGGTCTATTGGTCATCTGTAAGTCCTCTTTGGAGAAGTGTCTATTCAGTTCCTTTGCCCATATTTTAATTGAGTGTTTGGGGTTTTTTTGTACTGAGTTTTATAAGTTCTTTATAACCTTTAGATATTAACCCTTTATCAGATATATCATTGTCAAATATGTTCTCTCATTCAACTGGTTCATCTTTTTATTTTGTTGATGGTTTCCTTTGCCATGCAAAAAGATTTTAGTTGGATGTGGTCTAATTTGTTTATTTTTTCTTTTGTTTCCCTTGCTTGAGGAGATGTATCAAAAAAAAATATTGCTATGAGCAATATCTGAGATTTAACTACCTATGTTTTCTTCTAGCATTTTTATGATTTTACGTCTTACATTTAAGTCTTCAATCCATTTTCAGTTTATTCTTGTAAATGGTATAAGAAGATAGTCTAATTTAATTTTTTTGCACATATCTGTCCAATTTTTCCAACACCATTTATTGAATAGACTGTCTTTACCCCATTGTATGTTTTTGTCTCCTTTGCCAAATATTAATTAACAGCAAAGGCATGGATTTATTTCTGGGCTCTCTATTCTGTTCCATCAATCTATATGTCTGTTTTCATACCAGTATCAGGCTGTTTTGATTACCATGGCCTTGTATTATAGTTTGATACTAGGTAGTGTAATTTCTCCAACTTTGTTCTTCTTTCTTAAGGTTGCTGTGGCTATCAAGGGTCTTTTGCAGTTCAATATAAATTTTTGGAATACTTGTTTCAGTTCTGTGAAATATGCCATTGGCATCTTGACAGGCATTGCATTAAATTTATAGATTGTTTTGGGTAGTATGGATATTGTAATGATGTTAATTCTTCCTATCCATGAACACGATATATGCTTTCACTTTTTTGTATCTTCTTCAAATTTCCTTGTTCAGTGTCTTATAATTTTCAGAGTATAGGTCTTTTACAAACTTGGTTAAATCATTTTCTATGTATTTTATTTTTTCAATGTGATTGTAAATGGGATTGTTTTCTTAGTTTCCTTTTATGATAGTTCATTATTGTATAAAAACACAACTAATTTATGGATATTTATTTTGTATCCTGCTACTTTATTGAATTCACTTATTGGTCTTAATAGATCTTGGGTATAGTCTTTAGGGTTTTCTATATATAGTATCATGTCATCTGCAAATAATGAGAGTTTTACTTTTCCTTTCCAATTTGGATGCTTTTTATTGCTTCATCCTGTCTGATTTCTGTGAAGAAATAGTTCTTAAACTTGCATGGAACCACAAAAAATTCCAAATAGTCAAGGCAATCTCAAGAAACAAAGAACAAAGTCAGAGGTACCAGACTCCTGTATTTCAAATTGTGCTATAAAGCCATAGTGATATAAACAGTATGATACTGGCACAAAATTAACACATTGACCAATGGCACAGAATAGAGAGCCCAGAATCAAATTCTGGCATATAGAGTCAACTTATGTTCAACAGGTTATCCAAGAATACCTATTGTCAAAAGAATAGTTTATTCAACGAGTGATACTGAGAAAACTGAAGACACACATGCAGCACAATAAAATTGGACCCCTATCTTGAAAAATAACTCAAAATGAATCAAAGACTCAAATATAAGCTCTGAAACCATAAGACTGGTAGAAGAAAATTTGGGAATGAATCCCCTTGATATTCATCTTGGCAATTTTTGTTTGTCTTGTTTTGTTTCTTTGGATATGATGCTAAAAGTACAAACAACAAGAGTAAAAATCAACAAACAGGATATCCTTAAACTCAAAATCTATTTCACAGAAAAAGAAACTATCAATGAAATTAAAAGACAGGCTACAGAATGGGAGAAATTTTTTGCAGCCATATATTGGATAAAGGGTTAATATCCAAACTGTATAAAGAACTCAGTCACTTCAATAACAACAATAAAAAAATCTAATTAAAAATGGGCAGAAGAACTAAATAGACACTTTCCCAAAGAAGACATAAAAATGGCCAATAGGTACATGAAAAGATGTTCAACATTAATAATTATCATGGAAAAGAAAATCAAAATGACAATGAGATATCATCAGACACCTGTTGGAATGGCTGTCATCAAGAAGGGACAGGAGGCACTGGCTGGGATGCCGAGAAAAGGGACCTTTATGCATTGTTGGTGGGAACGTAAATTGGTCCAACCGCTAAGCAAACTATATAGAGAAACCTATAAATTAAACTATATAGAGAAACCATAAAATTAAAAATATATATGCCACTCAATCCAACAACTCTCCTTCGAGAATATCCAAAGGAAATTAAAAGAGGATTTTGATGAGATACATGCACTCTTACGTTTATCACAGCATCATTCACATTAGGGAAGATATGGAAACAACCCAAATACCCGCAAGTGAATGAATGAATAAAAAATGATGTGGTAAAAATACACAGAGGAATATTATTCAGCCAATGAGGAAGAAGGATATTCTGATTTGCAACAACATTGGGTGGGCCTTGAGAACATTATGCTAAGCAAGACAAGTCAGAGTAAGACAAGTACTATATGATAATACTTACATGTGGAATCTAAAAAAGTTAAATCTGTAATAAACAAAGAATAAAATGGTGGTTACCAGAAGTGGGGCTGGGGACTATGACTGATGATGTTAAGGGTACAAACTTATAATGAGTGTAATAAGCCATAGACATCTAATGCATAGTAAAATGAACATAAACAGTAACATTGTTTATGTTCATTTTGCAATGTGATCAATATCACTACATCAATTATCACATTACAATATATAAATGTAGTAAAGTAACATCCTGTACTTCTTGAACTTCTATAATGTTTCATCAAATTTAATTTAAAATAAAGAAATGAAATATCTCATTAATAATTTTATATTGATTGTATGGTAAAGTTATAATTTTTAGATTAAATAAAGTATAATATTTTTTCAAGAACTGGACAGATTATAAAGTCCTTATAGAATCCTCACATTATTAAGAAAAATATGTGATTTTTCTCAAAAACCACAAATGCCTATTCTATATAATAGCTACAAGTTTACATTTTTTATTTGGATATATTATGAAACATGTTCTCTATCTCTAATTAAAGAGTTTAAATATATTGCATAGTACTTGCAGCTTATAGATGTGTCTTAATCGATTTAGTAATTCTATTATTACAAGCATTTAGGTTGATTTTAATATTTTACTACATAAGTAATTCTTCTATTAATAAAATATTTTAGTCTTTTATGCAATATTATAATTATTTGATATTCAGTGTAATCTGTCAAACCTTTAATCATACTCTCTATAGTTATCTAAATAAAATTCTAAAAAGGACACTCAAAATTTCTGAAACAGAAATATTTACATGTTCCCATGTACAAAAATCAAAGTTAATATTATAGGGATATAGTTTGAAGAGAAAATTTAAATTCATAGATTTTCACATGGTTCCTCAGCATTTAAGCACATTCTTGCAAATATGCATAGCTTTTATAATTCACTGATGCTTTAAAATATTGGACCCAAACTAGACAGACAAACTTTAAAGATTAGGTTTTACAGTAAGTTCATTCCTATTGTAACTATTACTCCAGTGAGGGAAGAAAGAAACCTCAGTGGATAGTTGGATGTATTATATTATGTTAGTCAATTTTTATTCTTTTATAATATACTATTTAAATATTAGTTTATATCACATATAATTTTTATGTATGTCAAACCATCTATCCAGAATGCCAATCTTCACCCACCTTTCTACCCACCTTATTTATCTAATTAGTAAAATGCCTATTGTCTTCATTCAAGTCTCAGCTTCTTTTTTGTTGTTGTTTTATCCCGTTCTGTGCAGCCTTTCTTAATTCTTATTCTCAAGAAGAATTTGTCATTCTCTGGTGATTGCACCTCACCTTTCAAATATATGTCATATTGTTCTTATCAGGCTGCATAAACTATCACTCATATTCCTCTGAAACGTATGAGCTGTTTAAAGGAAGGACCCATGTTAAATAATTAACATATATCATCCAAGGACTTAGGAGCTTATCATCTTTGTATAATTAGCACTCAGCACAGTTACTGCAAAACCCTAATAATTAATGACTGAATAAGCAGACATTGAGGACATTTAACTAAAGATCACATTTGAAATCTCTTGTGCCCTTTTAAGTTCTAAGATTTTACTACAAAGAGAATATCATTTAAGACGTTTCCTTCTTATCTTTCTTGTTTTATACACCTAGCTCTCGAAAATATATTAAGAATGTAAAATATGATTGGCAATCTTACAGGAATGATATTTTTATAAAGTCATCCTTGGCACAGAGATAATTTTGATCACAACATGTCACCATCCTAAACATAATTTTTATGATTTTGAACAAAATATATTTGGTGGGAAATAATTTTAGAAAGAACAGTCACCCTGATCTCTTAAATGGGAATGGAAAATTCCCTGCGCTATCACCAACATATCAAGGTTATCCACAGAAATGTTTTTAGATATATTGTATGTACTAGAGATAATTCTGTTTGTAAGGTTACCACAGTGATAACTGCGTACAGTACAAATTCAAAAATAAGGGCAAGCCAAGGAACAGGAATCGAGGACTCATGGGCACGGACAACGCGGGGGCGATGACTGTGGGAGTGGGGGGGCAGGACGAGGACAGCAATGGGGAAGGAGATGGGGCAGCTGTAACTGAACAACAATAAATAAAAAAATATGAATAAAAAATAAAAATAAAATTAACAGGGGACACCTAGAAAATACTGAAGGAAACCAAACATGGGTATTGGTGAATATCCCTGGTGAATATTTGTTTTAATTATATTTAAATAAAGACAAGTACTTTTGGGGGGAAAATATATTACACAAATAGAGTTTAGCCTTAGGCAAATCCTTTAGGAAGGTGAAGTGAAGTAAGAGGTGCCCCTTCTCCTCCTCTTAGCCACTTACATTGCTCGGGCTCTGATCAATAGACCTTTCCTTTTTTTCTGTCAAGATACTTCTGATAATTAATAATGTTGGACCCTGTACAGTATTTTCACTTTGGCAGGAACTTTTTGAATATATTTAACTGCAAAATTTGAACTTTAGTTTGGTAACAGTAGATGGTGGTAGTTATTTGGAGAAGACGTCACTCTTATTCTCCATAAATCACATTCTGTACCTCCCCATACCCTTAGGCTACATCAAACATTGACCCTCCCTGAAAAATCGCTCTCTCTCAAACAGTGATCTTCTCTCTGTATTAAGTACCATTTCCTCCTCTTTTTTGAACAGGCTGGAACCAGGGACAGAAAGAAGCAAATAGTATTGTATGTGTTGGGATATGTATATGGGGGATATGTTGACATACAACATTATAGCTTTAAGTAGTCTATTTTTATTGATTCTTTAATAAACAATATATCAATTGATCATTGAAAAAACTTCTGGAAAAGATGGGGTATCTGTATTCATCATCATCTCTATTTTATGGATAAATCTACTGAGACCAAAATCACTGAGTGAAGTGTATTAACAGAAAGAACTAGGCCTGGATTCTAGACACTGTGCTTCAAAATTCCATATCCTCATCCCAACGAAATAGAAAACAAACAAACAAACAGAGGACTCAAAAGCAACAACAAATAAAACTTCAGCTAATATTGAAAATGTTCGTATTTATGCTAAGCCATCCTTCTTAAACACAGATGCAAAGGCTTAGACAAAGAAATAAGCCACATAGGACCAACCGATTTTAAGAGGAAGAGATTCCCACAATGTTGGAAGTCTTCTTTGATAGCCACAGGGTAGTAGCAGTTCCTGATAACCTGGACAAGTGAACTGTTTTAAGGGCAATCATGAACACAGAATCAATATCTCAAAGGAAGTAAACAACTAGGTTTGCCCTCGAGTCTGGGGAGAAGGGATCCTTTGTTTGACTGCATAGCTTGAAATATCTTGTATTTATTTCTACTCTAACAACATAAATATCTGTTGTCTCTCTTTTCTTTTCCCCTGCAACACTCGGTCCTTCTGCATTACCTACTTTGAATGATTAGGAAGGTATATTTTGCAGAAGTGAAGAAAGGACCAAATGCTCACAAACGAGTCTAATGTTTATTTGTCTTAATCTCTCTGCTGATGACTACACTTTGCTTTTGCATTTTGCATTCAATTTTACTTGCCCATTCTTGAAAAAATAGTAACCGAAATTAATAATTTATTTTAAAGTTCACTAAAAGTTCCTTGACATTCTAAAAATGTGCTGACTTGAAGAAAGTGGGGAAATATCTTTAGAGCATGTTAAAATGAAAAACAATAAAGAGTTTCATTCCAAAACAATATCATTTATAGAATTTAACACAATAAAACACATTTGTGTGCACATAATACATCTGAAGAATTCAGAAAAGGAAAATATATTCTATTTTTACCACGTGCAATACACTAAGTGCATGTCAGTTTCGGTTTTGGAAAATTAGTCAGCGGGAGGCAATGTATACTAATAATGCGTCTACAAAGAATTCGTATAGTTTCACAGACTGGCAAGAACATCAATATTTTCAACCACCAGATGGCAGAAATGAAGCTACAGAACTTCAGAATCTAAAGATTCAGATTATACCCAGAAAAAATATATCTGCAGTCCTCATCTTGATTTTATTTTTAGTTGAACAGCCATAAAAATACATTGATGCAAAATTCTGCTGCATGTTAAGTAGAAAAATATTATTTTGATTAACAACAGCTTTCCATGTGAATGGGCTGCCAACCCCTTTTCCCATCAGTTTGATTATGGAGCCTTGTAAAAGAATCATTTTTAAAGACAAGTTACAACAAGATCTGGACCATAAAAGAATTACCTGTTCAATCAGCATCTCATTCTGGAAGGCATTTTAAATTAATTCCACCTGTTTCCAGCCACGCACACTCTCCTTGTTTTACTTTGTCAACCTTTTAGCCTTCTTATTTTTCAAAAACTGATCAGTTGTCTCTGCATGCTAACGGCTCTGGATGGTTGAGTTTGTTTATGTCTTTCTATCATATGCACGTGTATGTTTCATGGTGAGTCTCCAGTACTCGCAATCTGGGTTTAAATTTAATTTTTTGCACTGATTTGTATATAGGTGGTTGTGAAATACTAACTATAAAAATAATAATAATGATAAACAGGAACTGTTGATACAACATATATATAACAAACTTTGGTTCCAAGAACCTGGAATTTTCTCATTCCAGTGGTATAAGTAGTGATACTTCAATTTTTCTCTTACATTCCACTAGAGGTATCATGAAAGAGGTTCCTAGCTGGTCGAACTAAACAGCTTCTGTAAGATCTATTTTTGATCTTCCTTGGATTAGCTAGAATTTCAGATATTTTCAATAGAACATTACTTCATTCATGTAAATTAACAATAGTAGAGCAACGTTGAGTATTTCCTGGGTGCCAGAAAGTATTCCAAGAATTTTAAGGATTCAACATTTAAACTTTATTATGACCTATAGGTACAACGAAATGTTCCTATTTTGCACTTTAGAACACTATGCTATATTTAGGTTAGAAATTGTTTGCAAAACCTCACATGGAATATGCAGCTGAGCCCTGATTTATATCCGCGTAGTCAGATTCTCCAGGAGTTTAATTTAAACTTTTATAAATTTTTTATTAAAAATTACTCAGTGTTCTTTTTTTTGCACCTTTATTCAATGAATTTATTGAGTACCTACTTGGTACTAATGATTGAATATTCATTAATTTTTTTAAATGGACCCCACTCTAGAAAGCACAGAGTCTGGTGGAGAACATAGACGTGGGATTGACAAGGACAATGAGGCTTTGTGGGTGCCTTGACAGTTAAGTAAAGGCATAAGATAAAAAAGAGTTGATATGTTTCCCAGAAGTTAATTTTGCCTGGTGTCTTCTGACAGGTGACAGGAGAAGAAAGCATTTAGGTCAACGGAGAAAAGGCATATATGTGTGCAGAAGTACCAAAGAGTTATGCATATTTGAAGAAATGCAAGTAGATCATTATTCTAGGAGCTTAAGTCTAAAAATGGTGTGCCATGGGGGTACATATTTATCAAAACACACTGAATTTTACTTAAAGGCTGTGTATTTTGCAATATGTAAATATCAGTTTAAAAACAGTGGTTGCCAATTTTAAAAAGATGTGTTTGGAGAGTTGGGAAGAGGCCATAGCACAGCTGGCTTTGCATGACATGCTAGGGAGTATGCATTTTACCATGTGTATGGGGACTTCCAAAGGGTTTTAAGCAAGGAAATCATTCTGGTGGCAGTCTGAGGATAGATTATAGTGACAGAAGGCATGAGATTAATAGATCACATAGGAGACAGTTGCAATAGTAAAATACAAAATAATGAGGGCTAGGCTAAGGCAGTTGCAAATGAATAAAGAGTAAGAAATGAGCCTGAAGCTATTTGACTCTGTAATTCCCTGACCTGTGAAGGGATATGATCTAAAACAAAGGAGGCAGAATTATACCAGATATGAGCAAGCTTGTCCACCGGGAGAAGACGGAAGGTCACAAATGTGGTAACAGAGTGGTTACATTTGTTACCATTGCTGATCACCTGGACTTTCTACTTTCTGAATATGGTAATGTGTTAAGTCATAACTTTCTCTAGAGAGAGAAAGTGTGACCACGCACGGAGGTAACCTGAGGAGAACAGCAAGGCTTTATAACAATAGCGATGGCGAATAAAACAGCGAACGTACCACAGAAATATAAAGTGATGTCCATTTCTGATAGAGAGTTTAGGAATGAAGTAGTGACAGGTACAAAGAAAACTAAAGGGGGAGAGGGAGAGAGAGAATCATTAACCTCAGGGGGAAGAAATGTTATAAAAGAAAAGAAATATAAGTGTAGCATATCACCAGATACAACTGTGAATAATAATCACATCGTAATAATATAAATACTAAATCTTCATCTAAAGATTAAATGACTTATTAAATTTCTATATTTTCAAGAGGGCAGGAAGGTGTGGTATGAGTGGGGAGATGGGGCTAGTGTATAATAAAGGTTAGCAACCCTCTTCCTCTGTGGCAAGTCAATGGCTAACATCTAAAACTGAAAAATCAAAAAAACTTGTCACACATATTATTTGTAAGTCTGAGGGCCAATTATAAAAGAAAAGCTAAGAATTGAAAAGTGTGGTTTCTAGGGCATGAGATGGGTGCTGGTGTTTTGGAGACCACTAGATTCTTATAATACGCTTTGTAGAACTATTTATATTGTAATACTATATCGATGTATCACTTTGGTAAAAATAATAAATTAAAATATTTTTAAAAAGAAATCAAGAAAAAAGCGGTTTGGAGTCCATCTTAGGGAATTAGGAGATGCTGCTTTTGTTTTTGAGACCCTGTGGCATGTAGAGGTTGGGGCAGCTGAGAAGCCTGTGAACTGGGAGGAAGGTAAACTTTGGTGAGTGTGAGACAGTGGGAGATGCTTCAGGATGTAGGGGAGTTTGTTCAAAGGAATTTTAAAATCCCAAAGTGTAAAATGAGAGAAAAATTTGGAATTGACTCACACAATAGTATGGGGATTTTAAAAACTTTTAAGAAAAGAGCAGATTAATAAAAATTAACAGACAAATGAGAGTTTTGGGCAGATAAATGATCGATGGGGAAAAAGAATCAATGTCTTGGTACAGTATAGAAACTGTATTTAATGTTGACATCAGAGACATTTTTAAGTTCCAAAAACCTTCACAAGAAAATCTTAAAGGCCTCATGACCCTGGGGACTACCCTTTCCCTGATTACAAAGATGGGTACTTAAACCACAGAAAGAAAGATGAGAAAAAATTATTCTTTAATTAACTGGTTTTCTTTTTTCCTTAGAAGGTGGCGATGTTCACAGAACAGGCCGGAAGGCTGCTGAATAACTTAGAATAGCCCCTGAATCCTCCTCTTTAATATGCACATACAGGTTGACAATTTAAGTAACAACATTTGTGCCTTGAAGCCAGAATAATACAATACTCAAACATTTCTAGGATCACATTTTCCTAACTTAAAAAAAAAATCCAAAAAAAACCCCCAAAACACCCCACATAGCAAGCAAGGCAGAGCACAGAGCAGAGGGTCAGGAGTGAAATGGAATTGCTTCGCCTCAGGGCAACCACGAATTTGCTCCGCGAAGCCAAGCAGAGCCCTCTGACTGAAACACACACAGTCATTTGCTGGTAGTGTTTTCTGTTTCTTTTTCTTCTCCTGACCTTCACATAATTCATTTAAGAAAGGAATACCTCCAAAGTACCATATTTTGCTGTGTTTAACGTGCAGTTTTTGCCCAAATTTTTGAGGGAAAAATAGGATGTGCATTATACATGGGTATAATGATTACACGCCATGGGAATAATAACGGACATAACAGTCTCTTGTATGACGTGCACAAAACGTGGGTGCACATTAAATACAGGAGTGCATCACGCATGGCAAACTACGGTAGGTCAGTCCCAATCCCCACAGTTTGGAATACATATCTAATTGTTTCTCATAAGTAGGAGATAGAAATAATGCATCACTGAGTTTAAAAGAATTTATACTTCCTCTAATTTTTGGACTGTAGCTTTACCCTTTGTTGGATCTCACTTTATTTAGGGATTTAAGAGTCCGAAGACCTTGAGGATAGAGATTCTCTCATCACACCCCAAGATTTCTCTCATCCCCTCTTGATGATGCTGTTCGACTACTCACCCATTAGCTGCTGGAAACGCTATTATACAATTAAACAAAATCTGACTTCTTCATGTTTAACTGACTTGCAGTGTGAAAACTTAAAGAAATATCTTCAACTGGTAAGTTCTATCTCTTTGCTGTCCTCTTGTTTTGGGCATTCTAAAGAGCCCTCAGTTTCCTCAGTGTGATTTGGTGACATGTCTCATCTTCATCCTGGACAAAGCCTCCTAATTTTCTCAAAATTTAAGTATCTATTTTGAATTGCCTCTCAGGTTAATGACAAATGACCAGCTCAAAAGTAATGTCTAAGTCAAATTTCCCTCAACCATGGAATTTATGACCGTTCCCTGTTCCCTCTCATAACTGTAGCCTAATGTTTTTTTTTATTTATTCATACTTCTACTGCATTGGTTCTCAGAATGCAGCAGGCGTGACAGTCGCCTGGGGGCTGGTTAACACACAGATTGCTGAGCCCCACCCACAGGGTCCCTGATTCAGTATGTCTGGGGTGGGGCCCAGGATTTGGTATTTCTGACAAGTCTCCAGGTATAAGGAGGCCGCAGTTACGGCCCACACTTTGAGAGCCTCCAGTGTAATGCTGTACGTCTCCATTTATTACAAGTGATATAGTTCACATGTCTGATGTATCTTCTACCTGCAATCATATTTAATGCCCATTTTACACATGATGACACCAAGGCTAAGAGAGGTTATGTAATATACCCAGGGTCACAGAAACAATAGAGGCGTAATCCAGGAATTATCCTCTGTAAATATCTACTGTTTGATAGGAACATTGTTAAACATCAAGGTATTTCTGTTTTAAAAAATACATACAAAAAGATGAGAAAGCATTACTTAACAATTTCTTCTCAACACGACACCTCTTATCTTGGGTCCACACTCCCAAGATAAGAGATAAGTACTATTGCCTCCTCAATTCTTTAAGAACTTACCAGCTCAATAGCAGTAGCTGAGATATACTTGTTCAGAAACTTCTGAAAATGTGGAAATATTCATTATCATATTTTTTTAACCCGAAAGCTCTCTTCAGAGCAACAAACTCCTCAAAAGAGAAGTGAGCCCTGGCTGGGTAGCTCAGTTAGTTACAGCATCGTCCCTGTACGCCAAGGCTGCAGGTACCATCCCTGGTCAGGGCACACACAAGGGTCAACCAATAGATGAGTAAGTAAGTGTAGAGGCAGATTTAATGGCGGGCACACCGGTCGCACGCCCCGGGCCCTGACTTCTGAAGGGCCCCATAAAACCCCAACTTTACACTTTTTTCTAATGACAAATGTAATTACATTACATTACATTTCAAATTTCTGATTGTTACTCCTATTATACATATACTGTCATTAATTATAATTATACTTTTACATATGTTCAACTATTAGTTCAAAACGTTGTGATTATTATTATGCTATTATTAATTATATTATACATATATTCAAATTTTATTGGAAATAAAGCATTAATAGTACATAATACTTTTTATGTATTTAAAAATAGGGTTAACCTGTATTTTTATTTTCCCTGTCTCTCTCTCTTTTTTTAAGGGGCCCAATATTTTCTTCTGCACCTGGGACCTCAGCTGACCTTAATCTGCCTCTGAGTAAATAAAACAACAAATACGATGTTTCTCTCTCTCTCAAAATCAATAAATAAAAAATAAATTAAAAAAAGAAAAAGTGAAAGCAGACAAGAGCTAGGATATAATTTCAGCTAAAGATAGTTTTCACTACTCTGCCATTATGCTAACAAGGACTTGAAGTCAAGGTTATCTACAACGAATATAATTCACCTGTTGATAGTCAAGAATTAAACATTTTATGATTACTGTTTTATAGGCAAGCAAACAGGAGAAAGCAGACTTCCCCATGAGAGTACAATAGGTCAGGAGCAGGTTAAAAAAACAGTTCTCTGACTTCCCTTTAACTTGGATTAGCGAGTTAAACATTGTGAGTGTATTGCAGCATTTCTGGAAAAAAACCTAAAAGGTTACTCTGCCTATTTTATTAAAAAAACAAAACAAAATAAGCAACCAGGAAAAAAATACTTGTATTGGGTAAAAATTCATTTTAAATTCCATTTTGCTGTCAAGTCATACTGACTGAATTTAATAAATATGGTGTTTTGGAAGTAAAATAAGGCAATGATGATATACGGAAAGAAAGAACATCACTTTGAGGAGGGCTTTGAATGTCAGGGTTGGAATTTTAAGGTACCCGGATGAAAATGTTTTAGTAAGATTGAATACTAGCAGAGCTGTGTTGGAGAAAGGCTGATTTTTCAGGATATAGATTACATTTGGGATGTCTCTGTGAGGAGCAGAAAGAGTATAAAAGATAGCTTTGAATCTTAATAGATATATTATAGACTGAAAAGAAGAAATGAAATAGATGGGAGCTATTATGGATATTTGGACTTCTTATCTGAAGGGAATAAGAGATGGTCACTTGTCTCTGAGCTATCCATGAAGGCCAGGTGTGTGTCCCATCCACAGTTATATCTTCAGTGTCTAGCCCAGTTTCATAATCTGCATATTAAATTATTTTATGCATGAAAGTGAGAAGTCAAAATGACCTCAAGGTTTTGAGCTTTGTACCTGAGAGAGGTATAGGGGGATATATATATATATATCAAGAGAAAGAGAGAGAGAGAGAGAGAGAGAGAGCGTTATATATATATCAGTATCAGGAAGAAGGAATAATTTGGAGAAAAAAAATGTTGTGTCTTAGATAAATCTAATTGAATAATGCTGTATGTATCTTATAGGCAGTGGAAATGGGGATGGAGTTTGGAAAACGTTCATAGATAAAATAAATATAGTGTCAGAAGTTAAAATAAGAGGGTAATGGAGATACCTAGAAGAGAAAATGTAAAGAAAAAAGAAGGCCTAGAGCAGATTCTATCTTTAAGAAGAGGGGAATGAGGACTTGGGAAGAAAACAAAAAAAAAAGTGACAGAGACAAAAATGGAGGACAACCAGGTAACACATAAGAGGCAAGAGAGGAGAGTTTCACAAACACGAAGACTTATACTTCCTAGCTGTCATTTGGCAAGAACTTGATGCTAATAAAGCTGGAAAATGTAATTTTAGAGGGAGCATAACTCTCCATTCCTGAGGTATGGGCTGTACATAGTGACTTTCCTCCAAAAGTAGAAAAAATGAAAGAAGAGGAAGGAGAGAGAGTAACTTTGTAATGGCAGAGAATCTTGAGAAATGCAGCCTCAGCCAGGAGATCAAGGACAACGTCAGTACTCATGAATCATGTAAATAGTAAGTACCCTTGATGTGATGTGATGAAAATAACACCTTACGTCTGAGGTCTCCCTCCCCAAAATCTATAACCCTCGCCTAACATGAGAAAAATCGTCAGACAAACCCCAGTTGAGGAACATTTTACAAAATATCTGAGTAGTAAGTAATCCTCAAAACAGTCTACGTGATCAAAAACAAAGCAGCCTGAGAAACAGTCAGCAAAAAAGAGTCTAAAAAAGACTGACTGAATATAATGTAGAATCCTGGATGAGATCCTAGGGATTTTAGAAAAGAAAATTAGGTAAAAACTAAGGAAACCTAAATAAATTATAAACTTTAGCTAATATTACCATATAAAGATCAGTTTATTAATTATAAAAATGAACCATACTAATATAGGTCTTAATAGGAAAATGGTGATGTGGGTGTGGGGTATATGGAAATTCTGTGTACTATCTGCTGAATTATTCTATAAGTCTAAAACTATTTTAAAAATTAAAGTATATTAATTTTAAAATGTAATTTTTCAGAGATGTCACTTATAATTAAAATGTGAAGAACATAGTAAAAATTTAATAAAAATTACAAAATATTTGAGGATATATAATGTATAAACTGGAAGATGTTTTAAAAAACCAAAATATAAACTTCATTGTTTACTCCATAAACAATGGATCCGAAAGTCTCAATATTGTAGAGATATTGGTTTTTCCAAAATTGATCAATGTCAGTTAACATTCCAAATATTATTTTTCTGGAATTTGAAAAGCTAAAACAAAAGTATATATGGAAGTATAAAGACTGAAGAATAGGTGAGATACTCTTGAGGAAAATAAAAATGTGGGAATAATTACTTTATCAAATATCAAGAAGTATTATAAATTTATAGTCATTAAGGTAACATAAATGTATAGTATTATAAATTTATAGTATTTTAAATTTATAGTAATTAATATAACATGATATTTGTTAAGGATAAACCACCTGAAAAGTCCTCTCCTCCCTTCCTGAACAGAAAGCCCACATATATTTGGAAATTTGATTTATAATAAAATTGACATTGTAGATCAGTGGAGAATGAAGCTTTCAGTAAATGGTGCTGAGACTATTGTTTGTTATAAGATCATGGAATTTAATTTTTCTCTCATCTTACATATAGTTAAATTAGTTGTATAAGATTTCAAGGTAAAATATAATCTATAAATCTTTTACCGGATAATATAGAAGGTTATCTTTATGTTATCAATTAGGGAAGACTATCTTAAATTTTAAGACACAAAGTTACAAACAGAGGAAATGATTAATAAAGTTTATGGTATCAAAAGATAACATAAAGAAAGTAAAACACAAGCCCAAAACTGGAAAAATATTGGGTGGTATCTAAAATATATAAAGAAACCCTACAAGTCTATTAAAAACACACACAAACCAATTGAAAACCTGGCAAAATAATGTAAAGGTACATCACAGAACTGGAGTCATAGACAGCAAACAAAGACATGTAATTATGTTCAATCTCAAAATTAGTCAGGGAAATGGAAATTAAAATCTCCATGAAAACACATTTTTCATACTCAAAGAAATGACAAATATGAAAGCCTGACAATGTCAGGTATTGGTAGCACTTGAAGGAAACAGACCTTTGATAAAATGATGGAAGGAGTGCCTATTGCCTCAAGGATTTTAGAAAACAAGTAGATGCTCACTAACAAAGCTGATCTGTAACCCAATAATTCAACATATGAGTATTTGCCCTAAAGAACTCCAGGGCTTGTGCACTTAGATAGAAGTAATCCAAATAGGATTGAATATTTATGGATAAAAAAACAAAATGAATGTTAGCAAAAGAATTGATACATATGTTGTGATATATTCATATTGTATTAACATAAAACAATAGTCGGAATGCTTTTCTGGAATATAATGTCTAATAAATTTAAAAGGCAAATCATAAATAGTTTCATGCAATATGATTCCTATTTAGAACCATGCAAACATTAAACATTATGTTGTTTTGGCATACAAAAGTATGCAGCAAAAGTCCAAAAGCAAAGCAAAGGAATGTTAAACACAAAATCTATTATTTAATTTTCTCTGAGCAGAGAGAAAAGGGAATGGAATTCAGGGGGATTACCGAGGAGATTTCAATGGGGATGATAACCATTTTCTGAAATCAAGAGTTGGACAGAATGTGCATTTGAATCATCTTATCTAATACCTTACATATATTTTTAGTTTATTCCATATTTCAAAGAATTATTTTAAAACATAACCAATGTCACATTCCCCCAAACAGTTGAAGCAAAGTCATTTCTACATAATAAATATAAAACACCTCAGAGTAAACTTAAATAGGTTGGATTATTTTTCTATTTTTGCCCATTTCTGACAACATAACAGGGATTCAAGAATAAAAAAACTAAAGTCCCAGCTGTCGAAAATATCAATCATTTGTTATGTTTCCGAGCCCTAAGCATGGTAAGCAAGACCAGAAAACTCGAGTGGGTATGAGAGGAGTATAGAAAAAGGATGCGTTCTATCAGGCATTTAGGACAAGCTTCACTGTTACACAGACCATTCACTTACATTCCTTGATCAACTGCAATGTTCTACAAACCAGTGCTCTGATTATTCTTTTTACTAGATAATAAGATAATTAAGATTAAACCTCTATTAAGTAGAAAACCATCTTAGCTTTTAAAAGAAATCTAAAGTTGACAGAAGTGAATGACACTAAAAATTTAAGATCATTAACAAGGGCCAGTACAGATGTGGCCTGAGCTCTCAATTTAAAAATAGTACAGACTTTGCGGATAAAAGCTCATTAGAGATGTTCTACTTCTACCCTCACTTCGTAGTAGTCACAGTGATTCCGAATTTGCTATTTAGTAACAAAGCAGATCCTGTCAAGTGTTCCT
The DNA here is from genome assembly GCA_004026545.1 of Mormoops blainvillei. Lineage (NCBI taxonomy): Eukaryota > Metazoa > Chordata > Mammalia > Chiroptera > Mormoopidae > Mormoops > Mormoops blainvillei. The sequence goes on along the minus strand of PVJD01002417.1, from coordinate 49,982 downwards.
GTTCTTTGACACATAGGATGGTGATTGAGCTTTGTCGTAAAGCTTTGAAGCTCACTGTGATGACTGGCCAAAGACAGATTCCTCTGCCTTTCATTAGGGACAGGAAAGTGTGCTGACTGGTGTATCTTAAAAGATACAGGGCTGTCTGCTCTATGAAAATTTAATGTGCTTGCCTGAACCAGTAAACAATGGAGCAGCGATTGTTTCCCTTAGAAGAAGTTGCAATTTCAATTCAGCATGAGAGTAAACAATTACTATTGTAAACACATTATTCTTTAAGGACTTTTAATGCTGTTCTGCCAAAAGCACTTAGAACTGAATTCTGAACCACAAAAAAATGTTTCAGAATGTTTATTATCATCACTGACTTATAAGGTAAAAACCGAAGGATATCAACAGGCAGAAATTAATGAAGATTATTATAGATTTTGGTTTTTAATTTAATGCTTGGCTCTTCAGAGACCAAAAAAATTATAAGGTGTTATATAGGCCCTTTGTCATGATTTATGATTCATGTAATGGTTGCTCTAGTTAAGCCCGTTGGCTTGGCAAGGATTTAGCATCATTGGAGCTTTGCAGTAGCATAAAAAAGTGATTGCTCATGTCTTAGGAGTGTTGTATTATGGAACAAGTGAATATATTTTTAGAACACAATGCTGAATTTCAATGTCACTTGAAAAGGCATCTCATAAAACCACAAAACTAAAGTTGAAGAAAATATGTTGGCTTTCTTAGAGAAATATGTAAAAGTAAATTATTATTATAAAATGTACATTATTGACAGTAATATGCCTTGTTCTTGCCACTGTAATACATGTATTATCATGACCTCAATTTTTGACAGCAAGTCTCAAGCAAACATATAATTGACTCTGAATTTCATCCAACAGTATCTAAGATAGAACATAGAAAAGTTTATTTCTAGTAGAGACCCATCACATGAAATCAAAGAAATGCATATATTTTCCACTCTTTTAAATAACTCCTCATTCTTTATATAGTAAATTCTCTATTTTTTTCTTCACAGAAATTACTCTAAGTCAGGAGTTAAGAATATTAGAATCTTGTCTCAAGTCTGCTACGTTATTTGAGGAAGTCACTTTGTCTCCCTTGGCCTGCTTCGATCTTCTGATCTGTAAACTGGAAAGAATGAATTTATTCTTCTAAAACTGCCTTCCATCAACATCAACAATATCTAAGAAATGTCTTAAAAATCCTGATTTTTAGGTTTTAGTCAGTCAAGGTAAATCCTAGAGAGCTGCATTTAAAAAAATAAAAATTTCCAAGGTGAAGCTGATTCATAAACAAGTTTATAAGTAACTTCCATGATTTTAAAGGTCTTTTTCACTTTTTTCAGTTCTGTGATTCAATAAAATATACTTCTTGGTGAAGGTTACAATTCAGAGAGCTCTCATTTTAGAATTATAAGGGGCTGATTGTGATTAAATTAACCTTAACATTGAAACTATGTTGAAAGAGAATACTTTAAAAATCAGGAAATATTCAGCTCTGTGATATGGCTCAAGGTCATTATCACTATCATGTGCTATAGGTACACATATAGGGCCAATTAGTTGACATGCTTATGATATTAAAGTTTTAACCCACCTATGACTTAAAGAAGTAAACCATGTTTTATATACTACTTATGGGATCAATCTCAGTTTATAAAGACACATTTTACTTTATTGTTACAATATGTATTTTATGAATATTTTCTAAAACATAAGTTTCAATGGCCATCTAATTTTAATTAAAGTGGTTTTCCTATGTATCTACCCACCCCAGTCATATGAGTTAGCTGTAAAATTTATCTTTATTTTTAATTAAAATTTTTTTCCCAATATGTGCTTTTTTAAAAGATTTTATGTATTTATTTTTAGAGAGAGAGGAAGAGAGAGAAAGAAAGGGAGAGAAACATCAATGAGTGAGAGAAACATCCATCAGTTGCCTCCCACATGCCCCCAACTGGGAATCTGGCCCAGACCCAGGCATGTGCCCTGACTGGGAATTGAACCTGTGACTTTTCAGTCAGAGGGGCGATGCCCAACCCACTGAGCCACACCAATCAGGGTCAATACCTGGTTTTTATTGTATATTTAAAATATTACAAATAAGTCTGAGGAATCATCCAAAAACTTGCTGTTTCTATAGCTGGACAGCTTAGATCTCATTCATCAGCTTGCTAAACTGTTCCTTTTTCAGAAACAAAGATATTACCCCCCAAATTTTTGATATCCTTGTTTTTAATTGTGGCTTGCTGAATCCAGGCAGCTGAATTGTATACAAGTTCAATGTCCTTGCCTTCGAGAATTAACTAACTTATTTTTCTGGGCTTGAGATACTGAACCAGCAGTGCCCAACTTCATCTGAACCCTGTGGATATATTTTTGCCCAAGAATTTCTGAGTTCAACAAGAGAACCATTCTCCTGAGTAATGACGTTGATGGGGAAGTGAGCGTACACACACCCATTTTGTAATGGACGACCAGTGACGCCCGTGACCATATTCTGTACTTGGCTGCTAAGAGTGAGAACGGTGGCCAATTCTTTCCTGGTCCCGGTCATTTGTCACTCTGGAGCCTCTTCTTTTTCTGTCCAAGGAGACTAAGCTCCACAGTGGTGTGATCGTAGTCCTTCCTCAGGGTTCCTCTGGGGCCCTTCACAATAACTGTACATCCTTTCAGAAGGATGGTACATTTTCTGGAATATTGACAGTCTGATTACTGAGCATGGTTTTTATCCTTGCAGTAGATGCAATAAAGCTTATCTTCATATTTTTAAACTGACTGACTTTCTCTATGCTATTATTTGGCATAAATAAGCACAGAATATTAGAAATAGTTTGGGAGTAATTTGAGAATAACTAATAATAAACCCTCTCACTGATGATATTACTGATAATTAGACCACTGAGCCAATCATTTATTGAGACTAGTCTAGCTGCATTATCAAGATAAGCTTTCTTATTCACAACAGCCAGGAATGGTTGTTGAATTCTTCTAAAAGCGGTGTCATATCATTCACATATATTTTATAGGGAAATTAAAATTTAATCTTCACATCAGCCAGGACCACGCCTGCCACCCCTGGTTCTGACAGGCTTTTTAGACGTGGATCGTGCATTCATAGTAATCGGGAGTCCACATGAAAGTCCTGCCAAGGGCCGGCGTCAGCATCTGCACGAAGCCTAAACATCTGAACTATATTGCTCTTGGTTCCTTTATTCACATGGTAGCAGAGCAGTGGAATAGTTGTGTTGGAAGCCTCGGAGATGTAAATTTAAAACTTTTAAAAACAAAGGTGGCAAGATTTGACATAATAAAGCCAGTAAGTATTTTTGCTTTCATTAATTTTCCTTGACAATTTTCTCATTTTTCTCCTTAAAGTTTTCATTATATGTTTTATAACATTTAGTTATGACTATATTAATACTTATTTAATCACTCTCTGAATGCTGTGGGTAATAAATGAGAATGGGTATTGTCTTGGACTACAATTTACTTGAGAAGTGGCATCTCCAGGACCTAGCATGGTCGTGGTTGCAGTAGTAACTAGGAGAGACCTTGAAGCGGGGTAAAACTGAAGAAAAAGTGTCATACCTGGATGCTTTTCTAAAGATTGTCAATGTGGTGCAAAATCTTGGAAATTCTGCATTTTGTTTTGTTTTAACAAGAAACAATGAGTTAGACAACAGTTCTTTTCAGATGGGGGAGAAACTACCAGAGAGCTTTAACAGAAGAATTAAAAATAAAATAAAAAAAAAGAAAAGGAAACAGAGAATGACACAGCTGATTTGAATTTTAGATCACTCTGGAAAAAGTGTGAAGAATGAATTAAAGAAGGCTGAGGACTGAAGGACAGAGATTTTTGTGACTAAATTTACTCATGCACTAAGTACGTCATGGTGGGGATGGAAAGGACAGATTGGAAGGATTTTAAGAAGATATCTGCCATATATTGGGGGTCCAGAAGGGCTTTTTAAGCTTCTAGCTTTTGGAAAAATGAAGAGATGGTGCTGCAATCAACCAAAAGAAAAATACTGGAGAAACAGGAGGGGGGTTTGTGAGATAATCTGTTTATGTTAAAGTAAAGTTCGAATTACCTGTAGTACATCCTTGTGGAAGCATTAATAGTTAGGTATTTTTGTTTGTTTGTTTTTTTAATGTGGCCAATTGAGAGGGAAGGAAGGAAAGATGGAAGGAAGGAAGGGAGGAGAGAATGGAGGAGGGAAAGGAGGAAAAAGGGGTGGATGGAGGGAGGGAGGAAGGGAGAAAGGGAGAGAGGGAGAGGAATAGAAAGGGAGAGAAGAGGAGGGGAAGAGAGAGAAGGGAAGAAAGAGAGAGGGAGAAAGAGAGAGAAAGAGGAAGGAAGAAAGGAAGGGAGGGAGGGAAACGAAGGGAACTATGAGGGCGATACGGGTTGGAAATAGGTTTGGGATCCATCAGTATAGGTGAATGGAGTGGTCAATATTTTTAACCAACAGAAAGATGGACTGTAAAAGGTCTGCTAGAATTGACACCAGTAACTGCTGACAACAGTAATTGCAGATCTCAGTGAAAGGTATATCCAGTTAATAATGAGGAAAAAAATGAATTTCAGAGTTGAAGAGTAAATTGTAAGTGAAGAATTGAAGAGAACATATAGAGGCCACTCTCTGAGGAAATTTGATTGAAAAGGAGTGAAAATGATAAAAATGTTGACTCAAACAGGTTTGATATATACCTATAATATATAATTTTATTAGCCAATGTCATCCCAATAAATTTAATTAAACAAAGAAAGAAAACAGGTTTGAAATAGAAATCTCATGTATATTAATAGGCTGAAGGGGAGGTATTAACAATAGAGGAGGTTAAGTTTTAAGACAGAGGGGGACAAGAATGAAACATGAGGCAATACCTGAGGTGAGATAAGAAGGGAGGGCATTCAAACTGTGAAGAATGCATTAATTTGGACCATAGGAGAGACTCTCTTCCAGTGAAGAATAACTAAAAAAAGACAAGAATAGAAGCAGATTCCAGAAAATTTACTTATAGATGGGGAGGGAGACAGAAAGTTTTAAGTATTACCAAGGTCATGATTCTTTCAAATGAAATTCTAATTTGTATTATTAAAGTAATATATAAAGTAAAATTTTTTAAATAAAATACTAAATATTTTTTAAAAACTAATACAGTACTCTTATGGACATAAATAAAATTATCCCTTCCTCTTCTTTCCTCCTGTAAGCAGGCCCACATTAGTACATTCTCACGTACTGAGAAGGTCACAAATGTTAATTATGCCTTCATATTCATCTCAGTAATATCTTCCCTTTTTAACCCTGTGCTTTTTAACTCTTCCATGTTTTTCAAATAATCATCATCTGCATCACTGATTTTTACATCTTCCAAACAATTCCCCTAAATATCTTATTTCTTTATTAGACTCAAGTCTCATGACGATGGCAAGAGCCACATTCCACTCATTTTTAGTGTTCTGCGACATGAACACAGCTTTAAACATTGCAGGTCAGAACAGTCTCACTAACATTATGTGATGATGTTACTTCTCTACACTATCTAACACAATAGCTACTTGCTACTGTAGCTATCAAGCACTTGAAATGTGAAACTAAAAAAAGTGGATTTATAATTTTCATTAAAATAAAAATTTGGATAGTGGCTACCATACTGAACAGCAAAGTTGTAGATAACAGCATAATGTTTAGATATATTATCTCTTGTTTTCTTTTTAAATTTGTTTTTGAAGGCTCATGGTAGATTAGAGAGAGCAAACTGGACAGATGGCAAAGAAATGAGAAAAAGTTAAATCAGAGAAGAGAACTCAAAAAAGCCCTAGTCAAATAGTATATGATCAAATAATCCTCATCTCTCAACTGATATTCACAATAATAATCCTAAATCACCTAAGGAATGGATGACTGCCAGGAACCTTGCATAAAATATACGTCACACATTCTTGATGAAATTTTATATTTAGTAAAAGGATTTTTTCCCTAATAAGATATTTTGCTTGAGGAACTATAAAATACCGAAGTTGTATTGTTTTCCTTCTAATCTGCATCTCTCTGGTTATGTTTACACTGACTAAAAAAATAGCAGAGTCCAATCCTGAGATGACTGGCTGACTGTCAAATTGTTCTCAAATTTAATTTTGAGAACAATTTCAGGAGATATATTACTCCCATTTCTCAATTAAAAACGGAAATTCGAGCAACTTCTAAAAACAAACCTACTAAATGGTAAAATCAGAATTCTGACCCCAGTCAGCCCCAAAGCCCATTACCTTCGCTCTCAATGTGATAACTAACATCTACGTTATAGTCATCACATGCTGCACTCAAGAATACACAGAAAAACTTTTTAGAAAAATGTCTCAATAAAAAGTTAGAACTTTTTAGAAGCAAATCATTATAGTATGTAAAGGGATAAATCTTTAGCTAATTAAAAACATTTGTTCTCCAAATGACTGAATGGTCTAAGGATTTTAGATACACAAGGTGATACCATATACATTGTAGTAAATCAGTATGGATGTAGTAAAATATTCAAACCCTGAAAGTTTTTATATGGCATATAGTAAATTTCTTTTCAGTGCCTCATTTTCTTAGATTTGCTATAGTGTAATAGAAAAACTAAATCAGTGCATTGCAGAGATACCAAGAAAGTGTTTTTCTATTACTCCCAAAGAATAAAACTATAAAACTTATTCTTACCTTCCTGCTTGAAGAAAGTGTGTGGTATATTCCTGTTGGCTTTCACGACAAGCTTCTCCACAAGTATTTAAATTGTTTAGGTCACAAATGATGTATTAAGTTACATATATTTGTTTCATGTTTTCAAAGCATTCTCAATCTTCAATAAAGAAATACATTGAAACTATGTCAATGTTGTCTAAGACTCAGAGAAATGTGATGCCCTTAAAATGCAGTGCTATGGTCAAAAAGCACATACTTACTGCTTCCCAATGGCTAAAAATAAGCCAGGGTTTCTCAAAAGGCCCATGAAATAAAACTTTGTGATTAGTTATCTAATTTCTTAAAGATTATCTTTGTTAGAAATGGAACCTAACCACTTAATGATTTAAATATTTTTCAAATTTATCTTAAGATAATATATTTTTTGCACTGGAATTCTTATTTGTCTTCCATAGCCTTTCTCATTCTTTTTGTTAGTTTCCATATTCTCCTGAATTATAATTGCATATTCTATTCTGGATAAAATACTCTCATTTTTCTCTAAAATGTGGCTGGTAAACAAAACCTTGTAAGAAAATACACATGAAGGAAGTTCAGACCTCTCTCATCTGTGACTTTTCCTTTGAAGTTATCCTTGGCTTTACTAAACTGTGGGTTGTTGTAGCTGTTATTGTCTCAGCTAAATATAGTCTCTAATTTAGATAATCATAGGATAAAACCCAAAGTGACGTACAAAGTTTTGAATAAAATACTGATACCCCTTCATATACACAAGGATGGCAGACATAAACTGTATTTAACAGTCAGCCAGTCAACTCAGGATAGGACTCTGCTATTTCTTTAGTCAGTGTAAACATAACCAGAGAGAGGCAGATCAGAAGGGAAACAATACAATCTCGGCATTTTGAATTTCCTCAAGCAAAATATCTTACTGGGGAAAAAATCCTTTTACTAAATATAAAATTTCATCAAGAATGTGTGGTATGTATTTTATCTACAAGGATCATACTGTAGAGTTTAGCATTCTTTGTCCCAACCCAACAGGATTGATTCAATTCACGTTTATTGAATATTTTTAGATAAAAGCTTTGTGTAAATGATTTGTTATAATAAAGTGTACCATATACTAGGTCTCATTCTTGCTTCAATGATGAACAAAAGAAAATGGCAACAGAATCAAACACCCACAGGCTTGAAGCAGTCCTTTTTAAGATGGAAAAACCCCTAGATAATTGCCCACGCTTCTTGATAACTCCATTCTGCAAGCCACACGTTAATTAGGAATAAATAAGGTATATAAAAATAAAGTTTATACAGGCTTTCCCATTGTAATTATATATGCAGCATTTTTATTATAAATTTATACAATTACTAAAGAACTAAGAAATTAAGGCATTGTGTACAATGCTGAATCAGTTATTGACCAACCAGGAAACACTAACTTTCATCTTTCTACAAAATAAATTTTCTGGCTCACTAGTTATTAAGCCTGTAGGTAATCTAATACTGAGTCGTTAGCTATCACTACATGTTCATAACAGCCCTGGGGCATACAGAAATGTGAATTTAAAGAAACTCAACTGATGGTATTGAGCATTAGATTGATTGTAGGTGTTCTAAAATAAAATGTCTATCTGGAAAAAGTCCAACCGTTGTAAATATAATGAGAATGTTTTGCACAACAGTGATGTAACCTGGTAGCCAAGGATAGTGGACTGGAATGTGCATGCATGGACAACAACTTCACTGTATTAGTCAGTGGGGGCAGTAGACACTTGAGTGTGCATGGGTACTGTGTGACCATCTCATTCAAAGTGACTGAGTAGACAATGTATCTGCACAAAATTTTGCATTAAGCTTGAACATTCCTCCACGGAAACTATTTGGATGATTCAGAAAGCTGCAGCTATGTGTAACGGGTGATTGGCAGCTTCATCATGACAATGCGCCCCCTCATGCATCATGTCTTGTGTAGAGTTTTTTGGCAAAATATCAAATCACCCAGGTAACTCAGCCCCCCTAAAGCTGAGCTGTGGCGCCCTGTGACTTCTGGTTTTTCCCAAAACTAAAATCACCTTTGAAAGGGAAGAGATTTCAGACCATCAGTGAGATTCAGGAAAATATTACAGGGTAGCTGATAGTGATTGGGAGAACTGTGTGAGGTTCCAAGGTATCTACTTTGAAGGGAACTGAGGCATCATCGTCCTATGTACAATGTTTCTTGTATCGTCTTCAATAAATGTCTGTTTTTCATAGTACATGGTTAGGTACCTTCTGGACAGACCTCTACACACTCACAGTGAATGGTGCAGGTGCCTTGTCCTGAACTCCCTTTCCTGCTGGTACACTTCACCACTTATTTCTATATATTTTAAAGTCTGTTTCTTTATTTTTAAAATGGAAATTATAATTTCACAATCCAATGTACAGTCGCAATATTTTATTTAGATATTGGAAGAGTTTTTTGGGGGAGAGTTTATTTCTTTACCCTCTCTTTAATTCTGAATTTTCTAACAAAAAAAAAAAAGCAGAACAGAACAACAACAACAAAACTTTCTAAACAGGTCTACACATTTGTTGAGATTTTTTTTCCTTTCCTTTTATTTTTGCTTCACAGTATTGAAGTCTAGGAAGAATTTATGTTTTTTAATACAAATGAGTCTCAAAGATATAATTACCAGCATTTTAAATCAATATTTCAGTCAAAACACTTTTTTAAGGGGGACAGTCCATAATTGTTTTTAGATGAAGTGCTCCAAGACAGGGACCTTTGTATCTTGAGTGTCCTTCCCAGTGACTGGTACATTCAGCACATTATTGAATAAATACCATTGATTCAGTGGAAAGTTCTGCTTGAAGCATCAGAACCAGGTAGAAGTGATGGTGTTCATCGTGATTGATTAAGACTGTCGGCTCTGAAATCCGTCAAAAGCTTAAGTCGTAGCTTCATCTCTTAGTAGACATGCAAATTCGTTGCTCCCTTTCTTGTTATCTAATTTTTCTAATCTTCAAAAATCGAGATAATAATATTCATTCCACAGGTTCTCTGGGAATCTAATGAGATAACTTATTCAGCCTGGTAAGTGCAAGATAATCATTAGCTAATTAATAGAAATAGTGGTATTATAGTAAAAATTTAAACTCCATATACAAATCTATTGGCAAGGTTTCTAATAATGAAGTTATCGTATGATAACTTTGAAATAGCATATGTATGTGTTTTTATTGTTTCTATTATTATCCTAATAATAGTTATGGGTTGATCATCAGAAGACAGTTTTTAGAGTTATAAAGAAAGAAAAATATGTATAGGAATTCATGGTAAACAGATGATCAGTAAAAGTATAGCCCAGAGCCAGGATTTATATAATCTTGTCTGATTATCAGAGACACATAACAACATTCAATAATCAGAAGAGAACCAATTCCTAAGCAAAGGACTTGATCAAAGGACAGATTATATATTTGACTAATATGGAATTAAATATCTGTCAGTTGTAGCCATTTTTCTCTGTACAGCTATTAGCCATACTAGTAACATATTCTTTTCAATAGAAAATTTAACTCATATCCTTCACTCAAATGAGAAATTGTAATTATTACAAAGCATCAATTTTGAATAATAATTCCTTAAATATCTCTAAAGAGAAGTTACGCAGGAAAGATGAGTTTAGCACTTGGGTGTAAAAAACTAACTATTCATGTTTTAAGGCATAAGATATATAATTGAGGTTAAAACAGCAATGGCAAAAAAATGAATAAATAAATAAATAAAACGTAGTAAACTAATGAAATGGAGTTACCAGAAAAAAAGAAACAAAAAGACCATTCACACCAAACACTATTACCTACCTGGAAAGTCATGTCAGACCACTAAAATTAGAAGCTATTATTGCCCTTAGAAAATAACCAGGTATAATTTTAGGCATTCTTAATAAAATTTTTGGTCATTTTTTAAGTGGACATTATACATGTACGTGTTTGGATTGCCTATTTCTATCTCATATAGATTTCTTCAACTCAAAAGCTACCTTCATACTCATCTGCTTATAAAGGTCTTTATATAAACATATTTTAATGTCATAATTTTATTAAAGTTGTCATTTTAAGAAATGAAGAAATATTCTGTATCTTATCTAAAATCATTGAAAATGTCTTCTTAATGATATCCAATACACGTATTGCTTATAGAAGAATAATTTACTTTTAGAAATTATTATCCACAATATATTTTACTCTCCAGATGACTTAATGTTCCCTTTTTATTAAAAAGCATACTATATAGCCCATCATAACAAAAAAGTACATCTTTATACAAGGTTCTAATAGAAGGCATCCAGAAAAAAAATTCAAGCAATTAAATGGAAGAAATTTTCGTAAAGGGCCTCTTTCTCGCCTTCACAAGGGTAGCTTTTCAGTTTTTCAAATCCTAAAAGCCTACCAAGATTTAGTCTATTTCAATTTAAATAATGCTTATTCTTTATCAAAGAAAAGCAAAGAGAAACACATAATGCCGAGTAAATTTGTGTGCAATCTGTTCGCTGCTCTAAAAGAAAAGTAAATATTTGTAGCTCTAAAAAGCTCGCTAAAGAATCCAGTAACTGAAAGAAGAGACTCTGAATCACATCTTTTTTTCTAATTGCATAAACAGCTGGCTCTTGGATGGAAGTTTGGCTGAAATTTTGTACCTTCCTGGACACCATGTTTACTTTGAATGATTCAAGGAATTTGCACAGTGTGAGATAACATCTGTTACCATGGTATTTGGAATGCATCTACTCCAATGGCTCTTCCAGTAAGGGAACTGGGCACTTTTATAGAACAGCAGAAAAATACAGTTTTGGAAAACTGCATGATATAATGATACCCTGCATTAGAATAGTTGAGTAGGCTAGTGAATGTGTTGATTTATAGCTGTTGGTTGCAAAGCTAAGAGTTAGGATTTAGTTTAAAAAGTTTCTGAATATAAGGAATAAAGCAGGAAAATACTTTAAAAGTCAACATGAGCTGATAACTTTGCCTTATTAACATTTATTGAAGCAAACACTATAAAGTGTTTATTCTAGTGATCTAGAATAAATGCAGTTTGGGTCTTTATGCTTTTTCAAGTCCCACATACAGCTTTAATGAGGTTTAACTCAAATTGCAGTTACTTCATAAAGACTTTGTTCATCTTCTTTTTCCAGTATGTATTTCTCATTTTTGGCCATGTGTGTAATGCTTTTATGTTCTGTAGTTTTTCTCTAGACTGCAGTACTGGAGGTTCCATTCCTTTCTATTTTACCCCGACAATTTCTGAATGTGTTCTTATCCCTCAAACACAGCTCTTAGAAAGTGAAATAGAAAAGCATGGTTAGAGCTAGAGGATATGAGGGCTTACCAGGTAATAACAGTGAGAAAGGAATGGAAGTAAAGGTAAGATGGAGGAGATACAGAGAAATTGAATAGGATTTAAAAAGTGTTTTATTGGGGGATATCAGGCCTTCAATTTTGCAATATCATTCTGGCAGCTATGAGAAGAATGGTTTGGATTGAGGCAAGACTAAAGAGAAAGAAGAGGATTTCATAGCAGTGATTCATGTGAGAAAAAATAGAACCTAAGAAATGGTATCGACAACGGTGATGAGGGAAATGAAAGATTCAGACCTTTGTGAAACAATAATTTCAAACCATTAATTTTTTAAAAAATCATAATTGTACCTATGGACAAAATTATCTATGAAAGAAAATTGAATGAGATTATTTCCTTCACCCAAATAATTCTCAAAGAATTAGGAAACTGATTTCTGGGGGATTTTTGTTTTGTTTTGTATTGTTTTTATAGTTGACACTGTTACAGATGTCCCCATCCCCCTCATTTTTCTGCTTCCATCCAGCTCCTATGTCCACTTCCTTCTGACCATCACCACACTGCTGTCACTGTCTATGGGTCATGCATATATGTTTTTTGGCTAATCCCTTCACCTTTTTCCATCCAGTCCCCTGCCCCATTCCCCTCTGACAGCTGCCAGTCTACTCCATGTATCCATTTCTTTTCTCTGTTTCTATGTTGTCAGTTTATTTTTTATTAGATTCCCCATATAAGTGAAATCATACGGTACTTATATTTTTCTAATTTATTTCTTGTAACATAATAATCTCCAGGTCCACCCATGCTGTTGCAAAAGGGGAGATTTCCTTCTTTTTTACAGCCATGTAGTAGTCCATTATAAAAACGTATGACAGCTTTTTTTATCCACTCATCTACTGATAGGGACTTGGGCTGTTTCCAGATTTTGGCTATTGTAAATAACACTGCTATGAACATAGGACTGCATATATTCTTTCAAATTGTTGTTTCAGAATTTTTAGGATATATTCCTAGTATGGGATTGCTGGGTCAAAAGGCAGCTCCATTTTAAATTTTTTGAGGTAACTCCAAACTGTTTTCCACAATGGCTGAACCAGTCTGCATTCTCACCAACAGCACACGAGGGTTCCCTTTTCTCCTCATCCTCACCAAGACTTGCTATTTGTTGATTTATTGATGACAGCCATTCTGAAAGTCTTGAGGTGATATTTCATCATGGTTTCCATTTGCATCTCTCTGATCATTAGTGATGTTGAGCAAATTTTCTATTGGCCAACTCTATGTCCTCTTTAGAGAGCTGTCCAGGTCTTTTGCCCATTTTTTTATTAGATTATTTGTCTTCCTGGTGTTGAATTGCATAAGTTCTTTATATATTTCGGATATTAAACCCTTATTAAATGTATCATTGGCAAATATATTCTCCCACACAGTGGATTTCTTTTTCATTCTGTTGATGGCTCTTTTTCTGCGCAGAAGCTTTTTAGTTTGATGTAGTCCATTTGTTCGTTTCCTTTATTTCCATTGCCCAAGGAGACATATTGGCAAAAGTACTGCTCGAAGAGATGTCTGAGATTTTACTGCCTATGTTTTCTTCTATGAATATTATGGTCTTATGATTTACATTTAAATCTATTATCCATTTTGGGTAAGTTGGTGGTTTAGTTTCATTCTTTTTTGCATATATCCATCCACTTTTACCAACATCACTTATTGAAGAGACTATCTTTACTCCACTGTATGTTCTTCCCTCCAAGGTAAAATATTAATTGACCACATGGGCATGGGTTGACTTCTGCATTCTGTCTTCTGTTCTACTGATATATACACCTGTCCTTTTGTCAGCATAATGGCCTTGTAGTATAGTTTGATATCAGGTGTTACGATTCCTCCAACTTTGTTCTTCTTAAGATTGTTGAGGTAATTTGGGGTCTTTTTGTTTCCATATAAATTCTTGGAATATTTGTTCTAGATTTGTGAAGTATGGCATTGGTATTTTAATAGGAATTGCATTAAATCTATAGATTGCTTTGGGTAGGATGGACATTTTAATGATGTTAATTCTTCAAATCCATAAAGAAGGTGTATGCTTTCACCTATTTGTATTTTCTTCAATTTCTTTCTTCAATATCCTGTAGTTTTCCAAGTAGAGGTCTTTTACTTCTCAGTTAAACTTATTCCTAGGTACTTTATTTTTTATTTGTTGTAGTAATAAATGGGATTGTTTTCTTAGTCTTTCTGAGAGTTCAATATTGGTGTTTAGAAAGGCCACCAATTTCTGAATATTAATTTTGTGTCCTGCTGCTTTGATGATTTTTTTTATTAGCTCTAGTATCTTTTTTGGTGGAGTCTTTTTTGGTGGATGTACAATATCATGTCATCTGCTAATAATGACAGTTTTGTTTCCTCATTCCCAGCTTGATGCTTTTATTTCTTCCTCTTGTCTGATAACCGTGGCTAGGACTTCTAGTACTATGTTGAATAAGTGTGGTAAAAACACACACCCCTGTCTTATTCCTAATCATAAAGGAAACACTTTTAGTTTTTGCCCATTGAGTATAATGTTGGTGGCGGGTTTGTCAATAATTAGGTTGAGGTATATTCACTCTGTTCTCATTTTGCTGAGAGTTTTTATCATAAATTGGTGTTGAGTTTTATCAAATGCTTTTTTTGCATCTATTGATATGATCATGTGGTTTTTACTCTTCATTTTGGTTATGTGGTATATCACATTTATTAATTTGTGGACATCGTACCAACCTTGCAACCCTGGAATAAATTCCACTTGATCATGCTATAAGATCTCTTTAAGGTATTGTCAGATTTAGTTTGCTAATATTTTGTTGAGGATTTTAGCATCTATGTTCATCAGAGATAATGGTTTATCATTTCCATCCTTTGTAGTGTCATTACCTGGTTTTGTAATTAGAATAATTCTGGCCTCATAAAATGAGCTTGGGAGTTTTCCCTTCTCTTCAATTTTTTGGAATAGTTTAAGAAGAATAGGTGTCAATTCTTTGAATGTTCTGTAAAGTTTACCTGTGAAGTTATTTGATACAGACTTGTGTTTTGGGGGACTTTTTTGATTACTGCTTCAATTTCACTAGTTGTAAACTGTCCATTCAGATTCTCTGATTCTTCCTGATTCAGTTTTAAAGATTGTATGTTTCTAGGAATTTACCCACTTCTACCAGATTGTCCAATTTGTTGGCATATTGTTGTTCACAATATTTTCTTATAATCCTTTGTATTTCTTTGGTGTTAGTTGTTATTTCTCCTTTATCATTTTTTATTTCAGTTATTTGGGCCCTCTTTTTTTTCTTAATGAGTATGGTTAAATGTTTGTAAATCTTGTTTATCTCCTCAAAAAAATCAGCTCTTGGTTTTATTGATCTTTTGTTTTTATAGACTCTATTTCATTAATTTCTGCTCTGATCATTATTTCCTTCTACTTGCTTTGGGCTTTGATCCTGGGGGAATTTTTTAGTTCTTTTAATTGTAAACTTAGATTGGTTATTTGAGTTTTTCATGTTTCCTGAAGTAGGTTTGTAATGCTATGAATTTCCCCCTTATGACTGCTTTTTCTGTGTCCCACAGATTTTATGATGTTGTGTTCTCATTTTAATTTGTTTTTTGGTATTGTAACTTCTGATTTTTTTCTTGATCTCATTGTTAACCCATTCATTGTTTAGTAGCATGGTATTTAGGCCCCATGACTCTGTGTGTTTTTCAGTTTTCTTTCTGTGGTTGATTTCTAGTTTTATATTATTATGGTCAGAGAAGATGTTTGATATGATTTCAATCTTCTTAAATTTACTGAGACTTGTTTTGTGTTTAAACATGTGGTCTATCCTAGAAAAAGTTCCATGTATGCTTGAAAAGAATGTATATTCTACTGCCTTGTATGACATGCTCTGAAAGTCTCAATTAAATCCACCTCATCTAGTGTGTCATTCAAGGCCACCATTTCCTCATCTATTTTCTGTCTGAAAAATCTACCCATTGATGTCAAAACTCCCTACTGTATTACTTACTGCCAACCTCTCCCTTTATGTCCATCAAGATTTTCCTTACATAGTTAGGTGCTCCTATGTCAGGTCCATAAATGTTTACCAGTGTTATATGTTCTTGCTGGATTGCTCCTTTTGTCATTATGTAGTGTTCTTCTTTGTCTCTTACTTAGACTTTGTTTTAAAGTCTCTTTTGTCAGATATAAGTATTGCTAACCAGCATTTTTTTCATTCCCATTTGCATGATATATCTTTTTCCATCTGTTTACTTTTAGTCTGTGTGTATCTTACTTCCCAATGTAGGTCTCTTGTAGGCAGTATTTTTATAGATCTTGCTTTCTTATCCATTCAGCTGCTGTGCGTCATTTGGTTTGGGTATTTAAGCCATTTACATTTAAAGTGATTGTTATTTTTATATTTATTTAAATATATTATCTATTTTAATGCCATTTTATTCTTTTAACTATTAAAACATGCTTCTCCTCCTTCTCCTTCTCCTTTTCCTTTTTCTTTTTAAAGCAGGTCTATTAACATTTCTTGTAATGCTAGTTTGATGGTAACAAACTCCTTCAGGTTTTCCTATCTGGGAAGTGCTTTATTTCTCCTTCAATTTTAAATGATAGCCTTGCTTGGTAGTAGTATTAGTTTTGGTTGTAGGTCTTTGCTTATAATCTCTTTGAATATTTCAATCCAGTCCCTTCTGGCCTGGACATTTATCTGTTGAAAAATTAACTGACAGTATTATGGGAGCTCCCTTGCACATAATTATCTGCTTTTCTCTTGTTGATTTAAGTTTCGCTTTTTGTCTTTAAACTTTGTCATTCTAATTATGATTTCCCCTGGCGTGGACCTCTTCGGGTTCATCTTGATTGGGCTCTCTGTGCTCCCTGGACTTGTCTTTTTCTTGTACCAGGTTAGGGGATTTTTCAGTCATTATTTCTTCGGACAGGTTCTCAGTCCTTTGCTCTGTCTCTTCTCCTTCTGGTAATCCTATGATGGAAATGTTGTTACATTTCATGTTGTCCTAAAGTCCCCTTAATCTATCCTCATTATTTTTATGTTTTTTTTTCTTTTTGCTATTCTGAGTGGGTATTGATTTTTCTACTTTGTCTTCTAAATCACCTATTCAATCCTCTGCTTCATCCAGCCTACTTTTTATTTCATCCTGTGTATTCTTGTTATCAAATATGCTAGTCATAATTTCTGACTGATTCTTTTTCATGGTTTCTATCCTTTTTCATGCTGTTGTAGTTCTTACTAAATTCCTTGATCATCTTTATAACCATTACTTTGAACTCTATATCTGATAGATTGCTTGCCTCATTTTATTTAGTTTTTGTTCTGGAGATTTCTCCTGTTCTTTCTTTTGGGGCCTGTTTATTTGTCTCCCCATTTTGGCTGCCTCTTTGTATTTGTTTCTATGTATTAGATAGGTATCCTATGACTTCTAGTCTTTGTGGCGTGGCCTCATGTAGTAGGCATTCTATGAAACCCCGTGGTGCAATCTCCTTCATCTCCTTAACTGGGTGCTCTAGGAATGTCCCTTGTATGGGTTATGTGAGCTCTCCTGTGCAACTGAGTTTTAATTGCTGTTGTCCAGTTCATGTTTGGGATCAACCCTCAGGCTGGCTGACTGTGAGGCTCAACCCTGACAATGATGTGCAATTTGCTGTGTAGGTTCAGTCTTGACATGGCTTCATCTGCGAATCCTTGGTTATCAGATTTCTCTTCAGCCAACCTTTAGTTGGTTATTTATGGTGATTGTTCCCCAATTTAGTTGTACTTCCAGTTTGGTCCTGGGAGGAGATGAGTGTAAGATCTACCCACTCTGCTGCCATCTTGAAAATCCCAGCAAAATTGTACACCTGCAACAGGTACAATTTTGTTAACCGGTATCACCCAAAGAATCTCAATTAAAAAGAAAAAAGAAAAAAGAACACTTGCTTAACTGTGTTTCTATAAGGGTGCAAATTTGAGTAGTTTTCTAATTATAATAATTATTAAGGAAAATCTCTTTCTTTATGAGGAAATTTAAGCTCAGGCTTATTGCTTTTGGTCATATTCCAGTTTATTTATTTTCTCTTCACAAAGGTCAAATATGGTTTTAAGCACATGCACTAATTTTTTTAAAATACTAGACATTGTATTTTTTAGTTCTTTAATTTCCATTTGGTACTTTTTAACTAGAATCAAACAAATATAGCAACTTCATTTTACATTTGGTCACTATTTAAGCATTTGTACTGGCCTTATTTTTACTCTAATTTATTTCATAATTTTTATAGGTTCATTGAGAAGCCACTAAGTCTCATAAACCTGACGGCAGGGTGGAATGTAGGACAAGTGGAGACTAAGACAAAACTCCTTCACAGGTGAAAAGTATTGGGCAGTTGTAGGTTGAAATCAAAGAGGTTGCAAGTTTGATATGGAAGAGGGTATTCAAAAAGTAAAAGTCTAAAAGTAACCTACCTGCCACTAGAAAAAATTGGGAGGGGTATTTGTAGGCAGAGATTAAAGGGGCAAAAAAACTGACATTGGCAGGGGCAACTAGAGAGTTCAAGTCCAAACATCTTCATAAATTGCCCTACTGTGTTAAGTTCAGTGAGTAAGGAAGAGAGTCAAGGTTTCTAAGGTACTCTCACAATTTGGTCATTTAACACACTCTAAATGAGACACCAATATTTCTCTTCTTGACCAAGGTATTGCCTTTTAACTAACTGGTGCCTTGTCCTGCTTCAGTTTGCTGTCATAAGGCAGAAAAATCCTTTAAAATATAGATTATATTATGTCAAATCCTGGCTCAAAACAATTCAATCGTTTCTCATCACAATTATAATGAAATATGAACTCTTTAATTTAGCCTACAAAGATCCTACATAATATGACTCCTGCCTCCTTCGGCCATTCTGCTTCTCATTTTATTCAATTTCCTCTAGCCACATTGGCCTTCTTTTTCTATGAGTATGTATGTGTCTTAGAGCCTTGGTCTTGCTGGTCCCTCAGCATGGAAAGCTGTACTTTAGATGGAGATATGGCTTGATCTCTTAGAAGAGGCCTTCCATGACCACCTCATTTAAAATAATTTTCATTCCTTCCCCTGCCCCCACAGTCACTCTCCAAATCTTTAACCTTATTTTCTTCATAACACTTATCTCCATCAGAACTTGTTACATCTTTTTATTTTTCTCCCACTAAGATCTTATGAGCAGGAAATTTGTTGAATATTTCTGTTTCCCAGGGGCATAAAACATTCCTGGAAAATAACTGCTCAATACATATTTGCTTAATTAGTAAATGAATGAGAAAATGAGAGGTACATGAATCTGATAAAACTCATGGAAGGAGAGGCAGAGGACTGTAGCTAGATACTACCAACTTCTGTATTAACTAAGTTCAGTGCACTACAGGGAAGCAAGCACGAAAGTGAGCCCAGCAGTTGCCACTGAGCCATGGAATCATGACTTCGTTCCAATACCTAGATAGGTGTTCAAGCCGAGGCTATAAATATACTTTATTAATTATAGTTCCTAATGACTAGGGACAAACTCGAACCTGCCACCATCAAGGTGATTTGGAGGATAGAGTCAGGGAAAATATTAATAAATTTAGCTGCGGAAAAGCACTAGTGGCAGAGCAGATGAACAAGGGAAAGCCCAAAAGTTGTAAAAGAAGATTCCGGATGATATTCCCAGCATTATCACTCACTTGTATTTAGAAATTCATTAATGACAAAGGAACCCTTCCAGTGGTTCCCTCATTTCTGAAAAATAAGAACATATCTGAGGGAGAATAGGCTGTTGTGTTCTGGAAGTGGCCACACTACACAGTGAATTGGGGCTGCATAGTGGATCCAAACAGTTAAAGAGAAGCGTAGTGTCTTTACTCACATTAATGGGAAATGGTTAAAAAAGTTTACTATTCAACACACACACATAATTAATGTTTCAGCTTCCATTTTTTTCCAATTCGGGGTTTCTTTTTCCTAGCTTCAAGAGATGAGATTGATTACTTATTATGTAAAGAGAGGATTTCTGTCTTTAAGAAGTCATCTGAGTTGCATGAGTGTGACTCATAGTTGGAAGACTATGACATGCAAAGCCATCTTTTAAAAAAAAGGTTAGAAATCCAATTGCAAAACATATCTTACTCCAAACTGCGTCATAAAACCAGTCAAGCTTAACTCACTGAAGCGTGTGCCCTTTAATGAAGGCAGTAAAGCTGAACATTGTTTTCCCCCTTATCAAAATAATAATTCAAACTCTGACTCTGTTTGAAATATTGACCATCAAAATATATTTTACTAATTGCTCTGTATGTTATTCCTGTAGAGCTAAGGACATGAGAAATATGGTGTCCCATGATAACAAGAAAGTTTCCACCATAAATAACAGAAAATTAAAACAAACACAGCCAGCTTTTTTTTTTTTTAAGGGAAGGAAGAAAGGAGGGAGGAAGGGAAGCAAAGCAGATGTAAATATTATGGACTAAATAAATACTATGTGCTCTGCTATCTTTCTTTTCTATGAACATTTTTCAAAAGAGTGAAATCACTGGAAATGTCTCACAGTTTAGAAACACAGGTGCTGAAGAAAGATGTGAGGAAACGATACGAAAAATAGAGCTGGGAAATATAGGAAGACTCTCTAAAGACAGGGTGCAAACAGAGATTTGTTTTACTTTTCCCTAGCTTCCCCAATATTTAAAAATAAAGTGAAATAAAGAAAAGTACACAGGCAACCAAGAGTAAAGGGAAGAAAATTGGGACTGAAATCAATGATTTGGAGCAGAAAGAAGATATAAACATTCAACCAGAACAGAATGAAGAAACAAGAATGCAAAAAAATGAGGAGAGGTTGAGGACACTCTGGGACTACTTTAAATATTCCAACATCCAAATCATAGGGGTGCCAGAAGGAGAAGAGGAAGAACAAGAAATTTAAAACTTATTTGAAAAACTAATGAAGGAGAACTTCTCCAAACTGGCAAAGGAAATAGACTTCCAGGAAGTTCAGGAAGCTCAGAGAGTCCCCGGGAAGCTGGACCCAAGGAAGCACAGACCAAGGCACATTATCATTACATTAACCAAAATTAAAGGTAAGGAGGGAATCTTAAAAGCAGCAAGAGAAAAGGAAAGAGTCGCTTACAAGGAATTCCCATAAGACTTATCAGCTGATTTCTACAAAGAAACCTTACAGGCAAGAAGAAGCTGGAAAGAAGTATTCAAAGTCATGAAAGGCAAGGACCCACATCCAAGATTACTCTATCTGGCAAAGCTTATCATTTAGACTGGAAGGGCAGACAAAGGGCTTCCCAGACAAGGTAAAGTTGAAGGAGTTCGTCATTACCAAACCCTTATTATATGAAATGTTAGATGGACTTATCTAAGAAAAAGGAGATCAAAACTATGAACAATAAAATGTCAACAAACTCAGAACCTTTGACAACTAAACCTAAAAACAAAAACAAACTAAACAAACAGCTAGAACAGGAACAGAATCACAGAAATGGAGATCACATGGAGGGCTATCAGTGGGGAGGAGTAAGGGGAGAATGGGAGAAAAGATACAGGGAATAAGAAGCATAACAGGTCTGTACAAAATAGACAAGGGGAGATTAAGAATAGAATAGGAAATGTAGTAGCCAAAGAACTTATATATATGACCCATGAGCATGAACTGGGGGTGGGGGACACCGGTGGGAAGAGGGGTGCAGGGAGGAAGAGAAGGAAGGGGAAAAAATAAAAATAAAAATAAACCTTTTCAAAGATTAGTTTTTGGTTTTGTTTACTTATTAATTTTTGGTTGCTTCTCTGTATTTTATTTATCTCTTTATTTTTATTATAATGTTTATTAATATTGTTTATATTATTTCCTTCTTTCATTTTTCTACATGCTGTTGAATTTTTTCCAGCTTCGTATGTTGAATTCTTGGTTTACTTGTTCATAGAATTATTATTTTTTTGTTTACAAAAAACACATTTAAAACTAAAAAGTTTCCTAAATGCTATTTTAGCTTTATCTCACCACTTTGACAAGTAGTAGCTTAGGTATTATAAGTAAGTTAAATTAAATAAATTTCTAGTAACTCAAACTTTTAATTGGACAGATTTCTAGTATCTTCACTTTAATTTTTGTTTATTTTATGTACTGCTTTCTGAGAAGTGTATACTAATATCTTTAACCTTAATTATTGGTTCAGGTGTATCGCTTGCAATTCTCTCAGTTGCTTTATATAATTTGTTGAGTGCATATATTCTCTTTAACATTGTATAACACCTCTTTTTGATAATTAATACAAAGTAGTAAATAAAAGCACAAACTTACACTGAGTTCAATTTGTGGTTCTATAAGCATCTTTTCAATTTGTCTTTTCTCCCTACAGTGAATCTAACTTGCCTTTTCACGTATCAAGTTGCTGTGGGGTCTAGGCAACTTGTTTAATTTCTGGATTTCTGGTTTGTTTGTTTGTTTTTTTTTAATATGTGACATGAGATGTTAATGTTGCCTTCACAAAATTATTGCAAATATTAATGAAATATCACAGATACAAAGTTTATTATGGTCATTTAGTACCACTATCTCTGCTTCTCTAATCTATTTACATGAAAGACTTCAATGCATTTATGTGGCTTAAACTCATTTTTTAAACTCCTTTTGAAAAGAAATCCCTCCCTCTGGAAAATTAACTACTCTTTCCTTTGCAACCTTTACCGTGAACATGGTTTCATAATAATTATGTGACTAGATTTATGTATCTTTCTATTCTTAAGTGACTGAAAGATCTTTAAGGAAAACCCCATGTCTTCCTTATACATATTTTTATCTTTAAAGCCTGGTAAAATATCTGTCAGATTATTTAGAGGCA
Source organism: Mormoops blainvillei (assembly GCA_004026545.1). Lineage (NCBI taxonomy): Eukaryota > Metazoa > Chordata > Mammalia > Chiroptera > Mormoopidae > Mormoops > Mormoops blainvillei. The sequence goes on along the minus strand of PVJD01002417.1, from coordinate 27,058 downwards.
TATGTTTTTTGTAATTAATAAATAAATGGTATGATTGATCTAGAATAACATCACCTAAGAACTTTCTGCAATAATGAATATGTCTTAACCCTATGTTGCCCAATTTGATAGTAAATAAACAATATTCAGCACTCAAAATGGGGTTAGTGAAGAAGTAAATTTAATTTTATTTATTTTTAATTATCAATTTAAATCACCACATGTGGCAAGAGACTACTGTATTAGTTCATGTCTTCAAACTTTATGTTGTAAAGCGTGTGGATTAGTAAACTCTCCAGTCTTCTCATTTCACTCACAGTAAAAGTAAAGTCCTCATAATAACCTACAAGGACCTACACAATCAGGCACCGCCATTCACAATTCCTCTCTGGCCTCCTCCTCTGCTTCTTCCACTGCAGCCCTCGTGGCCTCCTTGCTGGCATACTCTCACCCCAGATATTTTCACGGTTGCTCCCTTTCTCAAAGAGGTTTCCCTCAGTTACTTCTGTGGTTCGCTCCTTCAATCTCTTCAGGTCTCTGTTCAAGTGACAACCTTTTTTTAAATTATTTTTTTAATCATTATGGTATTTTTCTCATTAGCAGTTAGTCCCCTCACACCCTCCTCCCTGCAGCAATCACCACACTGTTGTCCATGTCCATGAGTCCTTTTTCCTTTTTGCTCAGTCCTTCCACCTCCTAACCTGCTCCCCCACAACTAGCTGTCATCTGTTCTCCATTTATGAGTCTGCCTCTGTTTTGCTGGTTAGAGGTTTGTTAATTAGATTCCACATATGAATGAAATCATATGGTATTTGTCTTTTCAAATGACAGCTTTTTAGTAAAGTATTTTGTGGCCATGGTGTCAAAACTTTCTACATTTTCTCCCATGCAATATCTCTCGTCACTTTTTTTTTCTGTAATACTTCTCTCTGTGTGATATACTTTATTTATTTACCTTCTTTATTATCTATGACTACCTACAAAATTATGCTCAAGAGAGCAGGGATTGTTTTTCTATTTTACTCATTACTGTATCTCCAGCTGCTGGAATAATGCTTTACAGGATGAGGAAACTATTATAGTAATAGTATAGTATAATAGTAATTACTATATACAGTTTAAGTAATATTTGTTGAAGAGGCATACTAAGAAGATTATAAAAGATTTAAAAAATCAGACAGAACTGCACCTCAACATTGCCTCACCCCTTCAGTCTGCCCAAAATTTGCTCTCAAAATTCAGTAAGTTGAGCCTCTATGAATTTTGGAGTTGTAAAACGTGAAGAAACGCTACAAGAAGGCATGAAAAAATGGAAAGAAACTACAGTGAGGTTGGTTTATATCTCCCTAATCTATTACACTTAAATGCTTTGCTTTTACAAAGAAAGAAAGAGAGAAAGAAAGAGAGAAAGAGAGAAAGAAAGAGAGACAGAAAGAAAGAAAGAAAGAAAGAAAGAAAGAAAGAAAGAAAGAAAGAAAGAAAGAAAGAAAGAAAGAAAGAAAGAAAGAAAGAAAGAAAGAAAAAGAGAAATTATAGCCTTCTGGAAAACAGACAAGGAATTGAAATAAATTGGGTTTCGCAGCTAGTTTTCATAAGTGAACAACAATTTAGGGTCTGTGTTTCCTTAAATTTTAAAGCTACTGCCTGCATTCCTTTAAGCGTGGTATAATTGTATCATTGTAGATACATTCTGAGTTTCCTGGCACACTGTATTCAGTTTCCATGGTATAAAGCTTTTTGGTTTTTTTTTTCCTACAGCTGAAGTAGTATTATACTTCTAATTTCATCTTATCTCCTCTCCACCCTTCCTCCTGAGACCTACTCCAAATTCAGGCTCATCATGCATGCAAAAGACATTAGCAAAAGTAAAATACATCCACTTCCTCTTTATTCTTATCCAAATGTTTAGGAAAAACTAAAATACCCAGCTGATTCAGGAGTTGTGTCACCCACAGTTCGGGCTGACTCAGACCTCACCCGAGGATGGCTTCTGCTATTGTCCCGGAACCCAAGCCTCCGCTTTGCTCATAAAACAAAACACCTGGGTTAGACTGTGTAGACTCCTTGAAATGTATGCATGAAATAATAAATCAGCCTCAAGCATTTGGAACATTATCAATATCTCATAGATATTAAACGACAGTAAGTATAGAACACGTACATGAAAAGGGATCCGAGAGTGATTATGCACACCCCATTCATTGCACATGGTTTAAAAATATATTTTGTGAAGTAATTCTTTCCAGTTCCAAAATGGACCTATGGAAAAGTTAAGTAGGAATTAAATCACAAGGACATACTTATTTAAAACAGAAGAGTCACAGAATGGTTTCCCCCTCTTGAGGTCATTACATTTATTATTATTATTATTATGAACTCAGGGGGCATAGTTACCAGAGAGCCGAGTGGGCAGAACCCATCTGGAACCTTTACATTCTGAAAGCTGTGCTACCTTATGGAAAACGTAGATCTCAGGCCACAGACACTGAATTCCTCTCCTGTCTCGACTATGAACTGCTCCAATTCAGGTAACTTGTTTACATGTTCTAGTTCTCAGCTTTATGCTCTTGAAAATAAATTGATACAAAATTTATCAACCTTTGAATGATGAATACAGTTACATAACATTAAAAAATCTCAAATATGCTGACAGGATATTAATTAAAGTATTAGAATTTGCCATTTAATAAAATGCACGAAGAGAAAAGAGGACTGCTAGTCTTATGATAGTATTTTTAAGTTATTTATCATAACATCAACAAAATACATTTGAGTCACACTTGTAGGTGTGTGCCTAAGATATGTTATTCCAAAATATGCCACTTGGGAATACTGATTATTTTGAGCAAATGCCAGGAGAAGCTCTCTCTGAACTCTTCTCATCTGCCCAAAGACATATCCTCCAAAAAGAATTCAATTGTCATAAATTCTTTCCCCAGGAGTCTCATTAACATGGTAGACTGACCTTCTCACAGGAAGATAGACTACAAGTGGACACCACACCCAGACAAACTTTGTCACAAACTGTCATACCTCCCATACTTCTTAGGATCCATTTATCTTTCCTAAAAATCATTTATTCTCCTTATATCTCTTCTCCACTTTTCCTATTAAGATGGTATTTAATCCTGAACTCTAAGCACCTTAGTGAGTTACTCATTTTCCCCTGGGCGTCACCCATGTGTGCATGAGGCATACATGTTAATAAACTTCTATTTGTTTTTCTCTTGCTAATCTGTGTTTTATTATGGGTGTCTCAGTGAAAAACTCAGGAAGGTAGAGGGAAAATTATTTTTTCTCATCTATAGTGCACACAGATATATACCACATATATATCTACAGATATAGATACACCCACACACACATATACACACACGCACACGAGTTATCTATATAATTTCCAGAAACATGTGGCTTTTTCTTCAGGCTTCTCTTTAGCACCTACATGTCTAGGTACAGCCTTTGGGCCCCATTTCAGTATCTGTTCCCTCATAGAAGGCAGTGTGGCCCTAAATTAGGAACAACAGTACTCAGCGAACCCTTAAAATCCTTTCTGATCCCCTAGGCCTGTGAGTTGCTGACAAGGGACAAAGCCTAGCTGCATTCTTTCTCCAGGCTCTTTGCAAAGGGAGAGGGCATGTATTAATTTCTATTTCTGCTGTATCAAATTACCACAAATGGAGTGGTTAACCACAATAATAATAAAAGATACTAATAATAAGCACACTTATTTTTAGTTCTGGAGGCCAGAAGTGTAACGCGGGTCTTGCTGGGCTAGGATGATGGTGTCTGCAGGACGAGGTTCCTCTCTGGAACCTCTAGGGGAGAATACATTTCCTTACCTTTTTCAGCTTCCAGAGGCCCACATAACTTGGTTCAGGACCCTCTTTCTCTCTCTTCAAAGCCAGTTAACATTGGGCTGTATCATTCTCACAGGTTATCTCTCTGGTCCTCCCTACTGTGCCCCTCCCCACTTCTGTGATTAGATTGGGCCCACCTGGATAAGCCAGGATACCCTCATTTCAAACTTGGCTGATTAGCAACCTGAATTCCATTTGTAACTTTAATTCCGCTTTGGTAAGTAGCCTAACACACTCGCCAGTTCTGGACAGTAGGACATGGGTATCTTTGGGGGCCATTATTTGGCCCACCACAGGGCAGGCAAAACTCATTTTAGAGTCCTAACAGGAACTCAACGTTCAGTTTTGTCTTCCATGGATGACTCTTCTAAAGCTAGATTTGATTGTTTATAATTTTAAAACTAAGGCTCGTGGTTATGGGAAGGCAGAGCGAGGTGGGGTTTGGGGGAGGATGTTAGAACAGCAAAGGTATCCAAAGAGGAAGAAAATGGAGAGAAAAAAAGTTAGAGAAACTACTAGGAGAATAAGTGATAAAAGCAGAAAAAAACAAAGATAGGTACAGGGGAAATATTGTTCACCTGGAGGAGGAAAAGAGATACAAGAGAAATCTCTATTGAAAAAGCTAAAACAAACAAAGTAATTATGCCCTCTCTTTTCTCAATTTTTCCTTTAATGCAAATTTAATTAGTGATGCAGAATACAGGTTCTAATAGATTCTGAACAATGAAAAATAATTTCATTTTTGTTCTTTTATCCCTTTATTCCTTCCGTAAGGAATAACTGTATTTTAACATTTTACAATTTATAGTAGGAAGAGAAACTTTGGCTGGGCTGAGCTGAGCTGTTCAGAGTCCTCATATTGCTGTGACTAGGTTGCAATTTCCTCCCTCCACCCAAAGGCTGGTTTCCCAGGGGCAGGGACTATGTGTTATCAACCCCTATAAATCAACGGCTGACATAGTTCCTGGAATGACGTAAACACCTCAAAATACTAAGAAATAAAATAAACAGTCAGTAGCCTTCCTCAGCATTTCTAGCTTCTAATTTAAACTTTCAAATGCATTCGTCAAAAAAAAAAAAAAAAAAGCACAACTCCACTCAGAATGGGAGCAGGAAAGGGTGGGATGGAGATTAAGGTAAAGCATGACACCTCCCTTTTTCCACTGGGTTTAAGATGCTTTCTTATTTTAATTCACAATTTGCTACAGGAAAAGTAGAAGTTTTCTTTTTTTTCTTTCCAAATATTTCAGCTTGGAAATGTGATTTTTGGTTATATATTTATTTATTTTTTTAAAATCACACTACAGCAAAAGGGCTCAGGCACCCTATAAAGTTTATGATGAAATGATTTTACGTTTCAATGGTAAATAGATGGGTTGCTCAGAACATTGCTCCCTTCCGTTTCTACATAATGATAATATGTGCAAGAAGTGTCCATTTTCCATGTCTAATGCTTTTAGCTGTTAGGGTCCTACATACCGCTTGATAAAGTCTTCTTGGTAATACTAGCCTAAAATAAAACTGTGACATAGAGAGAGAAGGGGCTCCTAGACTTCTCCCCTCCAATTTCTCTTCCTTGCTCAATCCTATCTCCTACCTGCCCCAGTGCTGTCCCAGAGGGCACCGCACCAGGGACACCACTAACTCTCCCACCACTCCACAGACACACACACACACAAGCACTCTTGGGGATGCGAATCTGAGGGTAATCTTAATGTCTTACTCTTTGCCAGAGTTAATTTATACCTTTTTTAAAAAACCAAAGCATGTAGGTAGTTAAAACTCAAGTAATTTAGCTCTGGGTGGTGTGACTCTGTGGATTGAGCACCGACCTGTGAACCATAAGGGTTGCTGGTTCGATTCCCAGTCAAGATACAGGTCTGGGTTGTGGGCCAGGTCCCCAGTTGAGGGCATATGAGAGGCAACCACACATTGAGCTTTCTCTCCTGCTTTTTCTCCCTCCCTTTCTCTAAAAAATAAATAAATAAATAATATATTTTTTAAAAAACTGAAGTAATTTAGAGGAACTGATAATAAAAGTCATCAGTTTCCGACTTGAATTCCTCTTTTCTCAAGAAAGTTTCTTTTTAAAAGCTGACTTTTATATTTTTCTGGCTTTTGGCTGCTTATACTGTGATTTCTTTGTATTTTTCCAATTATTTCTATACATTATCAGTTTCATGCTTTAATCTTCACAAATTTATCTTATACTGCTTCTTACTCCCCTCCTTCCTCTTCCCAATATAGTTCCATCACATCTCTAGTTCCTGTATAACTCAAGTTATATATGTTATAAAAGTGTCAGTCTCAAAAGATTCTATAGCATGGGTGATGTCATAATGATGCAGTCATGAAAAACCATGTTTTGAAGACAAGTTAATAACATGGGTAAAGACTTACCACTTAAAATTAAGTGAAAATTAAAACATACGCATTTATCAATTATGGTATGATTCAAATTTTTTTAATATATAAATTCCATATAATAAAATTATAAGATTAAATAAACAAGAAAGTTAATAATGTTTCAGAAGAACAGGATTATAAATAATTTTTTCTTCTTTCTATTTTTTAAATCTCTGTAATAGATACATATCACTTTTATAATAAAAAATATTCAGAGGGAATAATATCTATTTGTTAAGTGAAAGGAATCTATAACTAACAGCGGAATCTTAGGCCCATGGTACAGCTAATTTAAGGTCATGCCCCTTCAGTTATGTGAATTTTCGGATGCTTTCTCACTTAAAATATGCAAACTGGTGGCAATCCAGAGATCCAAATTGTTGCAAAAATGAAAAACATCATCAGAACTTTATAAATGAAAATCCAACAGTTTTAATTAAATGCATAATACATATGTATGAGTGCACTGTCTTTTGTAAAGAAGACACAGCTGCTTTCTATGGGTGTCAAATCCCATTTAAAAACGTCAATCCTATGCTAATGATCTAAAGAGAAAAGGAAGTGGCAGGCAATAACATTTTACTTTAATAAATGTTCTTAATGCCAGTGGAATCCTCGTTATTTCAGGATTAATTAAAAACAGTTATTTTTTTCTTATGGTAGTGTACTCCATCTCTAATAGTATACCAAATTCTTTTAATAAAAAACTCTTTGTACATTGCTGAATTTAAGGAATGTTGTCTTCTCAATACTCAAGATTATATAACCTAATGAATACAGTTGGGGATGTTTTGCACAGAGCAGAGAGCCACTGGGGCTCGTTGGCTGAGTTATGTTCTCTCCAGCCCCCAGGAAATTACTGTGGACCCGGCCACACCCTTTTCTGCCCACAAACACCTCCTCCTCCATCTGGGCATTTCTCAGATCTGCTTCCATAGGCCCACATCCTTCCATTTAATTTCTGGCACTCTGGCCAGCTGTCCCAGGATCAGTCTGGTACCTCTCTGCTCACAGAAAGCAGACCGATGGTAAAACTCTGTCTGTCTCTGCCTGAGACTTCAAATATGTGGCCACATGAACCTGTCTAGGAACTGGCATGTACTTTTTACAATGAGAAAGTCATGACTTGTTTCTTATTTTGCCGCCTGCATATTCTCCTGGCTTTTCTGCTCCCCAGCTAGAGAAGACAAGAAAAACTGCTAGTCTCTTTGTTTCACTACCCTAACAGTTTAAGTCACTGTGAAAGTTAGGGACTCTCTTTCCCAGGCCCTAATTAGGGGTCCCTACTCTCAGGGTTTCTGCTACCCCAGTCCCTCATTCCTCCACCAAAGTCAGGTGCAATATGGACCAATCTACCATTACAATATATATTTGCATCTCTATCATCTAGGTTCAAATCAAGTTTTGGTTCCTCCTTTTTAGCTTTATAGCCTTGAGCAAGGAACTTAACATTTTTGTGCCTCATTTTCCTTATGTATAAAGCAAATAATAGTACTAAGTCATGGTTATAGGAAGAATTAAATCAGATCACATATATAAAGTACTAAAGGCTTTGTAGTATATACAGTAAACTCTATATAATTGTAGCTATTGTTATTTCTATAGGAGGCACACAAAAATTTCATATACTTACACATGCATGCTTGCACAGACAAACATAATTTTTAAAAATCCTGATCCAATTCAGACAGAAAATGGGAAGACTTATTTAGTGGGAAAATAAACCCCAGGAAGAGAAGACACCACCCTTGCTACCTGTCCCCAAGCCACAATAGAAATTAGTGACAAACAACTTGTTATGTAGTAACAGCAATATACAAAGAAGTATTTCCCGACTCATTCTGAGTCAAAAAGAACTTAAAGCCAATGATGCTTAGACCGGCTTAGTGCTAGAAACGCTTTGCTGCAAAATTAAACCAGCACCCAAGGAGAAGGGTAAGAGATTCTTTAGGACTTGTTCTCACATATGAGGACACCCAAGACCAGGAAGCCCCAGACACAATTTTAGGATTCAGTACAAAACCGTTAATTGCTTTGTTCTGTTGTCAGAGAGCCCTTATCTCTAGGATTTCAGGTCAGCCCACAGGCAAAGGTCATGCTCAAACAAGGCTCATTTGAAAAATGATAGCTAGATTAAGTGTTTTAGATGAAGACTTGATGATTCATTAGGCTTCACCCATTCCTCTGACTCAATTCTGAATAAGTGTACTAGCAGGTGGTGATGGAAATGTCTAGGCTCTTGGCTATATGCCAATAGCAGTACTATAATTTCATGCCTGCAGCAAAACTTACTCCAAATTACACCCACACTATAATCAGCTGCAGAGACCTTGTGTGACTATTTATAAAGGGCACCCTTTAATTCACCCTTATAATTTAGCTGGTAGCATTCGTTGCAAGTTTTAACAGCTATGCAGAACAAAGCCACTTCCATTAAGTGCACTGTCTCCTCTTCAAGTGTAGAGTACACCACATAGATATGAAATGGTAATTAATACAGCTGCCACCAAATTCTGGTGTGTAATTATAACATTTCTCACTTTTTGGCAATTGCAAACATTTTAGAAGTGCTGCAGAAAGAGTCAGGATTGTGTTGGATTGTACCTTCCCCAAAACAAAAGGCACAGAGAAATCTACAACCTTAAAGCTGTATTCAGAGATTCCCTCATTAACCAGTCCAACATTTCATCAGAGTGATACATGAGGTTCGTCACAGATGTTTTAGAACAACTTTCGTGTGCATGTTAGTGACCCGAAGGCCTGGTTTTAGCGAGATCTTCATTTTAATTAAGACTGGGAGTCAGTAGGACTGGAATGATCCTGAGATTCTTCCTTTTAACTAGCCCCCAGGTCATGCTTGTTAAACCACATTTTTGAGTAGTAACTGAATTGAGGGCAGGGATGGGAAAATTGGGGGGAAATGTGGGTTTAATGGACACGTGTGAAGATTGTGTCACTGAATCTTTCTGGTGCTTATAAAATCCTAATCTATTGAAATCAGTAAAGCCGGCCCTTATACTGCCAGACTTTCCTGTATTGTCATTATTTTTATAATCATCAACATCACAAATAGAGAATAACCATACATAGATTTCTAAGAATAGATCTATGAATAAGCAGAGGGTTTAAGTTACACAGATGACAAAATGTGCACATTTTTGGAGCTCATGACTGTAATAAGAACCAAAAGACTACTCCTCACTCAGATTCAAAATAAAGAAAATTAGCCGTTGGTCTCTGGGAAAGTCATTCTTTCATTCCTCAAGCTTGTCATTAATAAAGTAAAATGATTTAATTAATTTACCTATAAGTTTCTTTCTATGTCTAAAATGTGATTCAATAAATCTGATTTTTAAAATTCATGTGTGGTATCTATCACATTTGAAACTGAGTAATACATGTTATACTGCATGAAAAGTAGTTCATCGTGCCACCGTAAAATTGAAACAAATCATGATATAAATATCTTTCAGCACTGATGCTGATGTGTTATTCAAGCTCAGTAACATTGCGATGCGATCAATCTCAAAGATTTAAAGAGGAAAAATACTTGGATTCAAAAAACAAATGAGTTGTCTACTAAGAAACCCCGATTTATTTTCTTTTACTATTTAAAATTTTTCATATGGAAGCTCTTTTCAAAATATATTTATCATATATCAAGGATATCATATAACCAAAATTCTTACCATTTTTATTAAATTTTCAATAACTGTTTCAGCAGGAGTAATTCAACATATTTATGGTAAAACACCATTTTAATGAGCATAAACTCGGAAAATTCAAAGTGCTTATGAAACAGATACCTTTTTCAGACTGCCTATATATAAAGTTATTTTCTGATAGTTTTCTTCGATTTGCTAAGAAGCCTTCTAGCTCTGGGGGTGTTATTTGAGAAACAAGAGATAAATTATTATGAAAAAGCCTATGTAAGTACACTTTTTAAAAAAGATTTTATTTATTTATTTTTAGAGACAGGAAGGGAAGGAGAAAGAGGAGGGAAACATCAGTGTGTGGCTGCCTCTTGTGCACCCCCCACCGGGAACCTGGCCCGCAACCCAGGCCTGTGCGCTGGCTGGGAATTGAACCAGTGATCCTTTGGTTCGCAGGCCCGCATTCAGTCCACTGAGCTATACCAGCCAGGGCAGCATGTAAGTAAACTTTTAGTTATTTAATGGTAATTCTCTAACTTATATATTTCCAAGGACTATTTTTCACTATTTTACTTGTCTAACTGTATATCTTTTCCGAGGTGGCAAAAAACATGAAGAAAAGGGTTAAATTGCACCTAAACATTAATGGTTGTTTTGTCTGTATACTGTGGGAAAACATGTTAGTAATATTAAAGATGACGATTAAGGATTATTATATTTACTTTCAAAAATTTTGCTTATTTTGATTTTTCCTAGTCATATTTTCATCTTAGAAAAAGGGAATATTTTATAACAACAATAATGGATAAAAATTATAATAAACAATTGTAGGTCATTGTAATTCTATGAAATATCATTATTTGACAGAAGGAGAAAAAGGCCTCCAAGTGGTTTAGTAACTTGCCCATGGTCATATAGCTAATAAGTGACAAATTAGAGATATAAAATCTGACCTTCCCGACTCTAAATTCATAGTTTTTCGATGTTTCATATGTATCCCTCAGACTTTATGCTCCAAAAGTTTTATGCCTTCTTGGAGCATATAAAACGATGTAAAAAGTCATAAAAACTAAAAAGGGTACTTAAATCTTAGGTCAATTCTGAGAGAGAAAATAACAAATTAAAACTAAAAACAGAAAAAATTCTTACCCGTTTACTTAGTTATTTCTTTTTATTTTTAAAGAAACAAAATATATACCCTAGAAGGGAAGAAAAAGAAACAATGTGAAACTCAAAAATTTTATTTAAAAAAAAATACCTGCCTGGTATTTCCAAGATACTCACTCTCCAAGGGATTAAGTTAGATGTATCTGGACAGGACAGACGGAAGGTAGCAAATCTGTACCCGTCCACACACACGGACACTGTCGGATTTCAGAATTTAGACTCTAATAGGTGTTCAAGGATGATTTACGGTTGAGGATGAAAATGCCCATGCTGTGCACGCACCAAAATAAGGCTGCTCCCGTCTCCATAGTGAGGGGATCTCCTGAGTCACCAAGTGTAATGTGTTTGCACCAATTATGTCATCATCGATGAAAGTCAGGATTGTCCACCATCCTCTCCCTTTATTGTTCACTGAAGGGCTTTAGTCCCTACTTCTCTCCTCCCTTTTGTCCAGGAGTCTCAGTTGCGGCATTCCCCTTCATTAATGTGCTGCATTGTAGTTACTGACACCTGGAGAGCTAGTGAGGCAAGATCTTAACCACTCAAGCACTCACGGCACTTGCTAAAATTTTGCAGAAAGTACAGTATTTCTTTCACTGGATGAACTTAATTCTGAGTCTTTCTTTTACTACACATATGTTACCTGTGATTTGTTCAACCAACCTGTAATATCAAGAAGCTAGCAATGTTTGTATTGGCCACTTTATATTATGTTATTCTATTCTCTCAGTACTAAATCCATTGCTCACTTCTACAGTATCTTAGTGTCGCAATACCAAGTCATAGCTCAAACTAATTGAATTAAAATTTTACACAGATAAAGACTTCATAGTTGACTTACATGATGCTTTATTGAAAGCAGACACAAAAATACACAGGTGAAGTTGTCAGACTCAAAGGTTAACTACAAATATATTGAGCTTGTAAAATATAACTCCATGACTTGAAGGTTTATCACAAATTTGAAACTTCATTTGAAAATTTCCACCAAAAGTGGTGATGATTAATCAGTAGTGGAGTGCAGAAGCAACTTCTCAGTTTATATTTTAACAATTTTCCTTAGAATATGATTTCTAGGAATACAGTGGATTGCAATAGAGGGACCCCCACCCTGGGGTGTTCCCCACATTAAAATAACTCTAGTCATTTCATACATTTTTAACATCTAAGACTCCTCTTTTTAGTCTGATGGAGAAATTTTTCAGCAAATTTTACATCATGCACACACACACGCACAAGAACTTTAGTGACACATCTTTCCAAAATTTGATATTCAATACCCCAGGAAAGTGAGAGCATCACCAGATAAACCAACTAAGATGCATTGGTTTGGTTTTTACCCACCATGCTATGTTTGTAGGAAACCATTGACTGCCCATATTTTTGGCATCAGAAATGATAAATGATATAACTAAAAGCATATGATATGGGGAAAATGAATTTAATATGCCGCTCCCAGGATAGCAAAAGCCATATTCATTGAAATGAAATAAAATGTAAAAGGATATATGAAAATATAGGTAACCTGGAGGCTATCATCTCCATGTAAGCAATAATATATGTTTTATATACATTTTGTATTTATATACAAATTTGTCTCATTGATGTAAATAACTTTTTTAATGAGTGGTGCAGCCCCATTGAGCCAACCAGTGAGACTGGGGTATCCACACCACTTTTTACTATATATGGAGTCAGGAGAATGAAAGGTACCGTTTTCATTTTCTAATCATAAAAAATATTATTTTTCCTTCGGGATGCTCAGGAAAATCTACTGATGGAGCTGCATTGCGGTTAAAAATTATGACTGCATCTATCTCTCTCTGATTCATTTCTCACTCTCAGGATATATTTGGAAATTGTTCCTTTAGGATTTCCAGAACCTTGTCAACCACTCTGCTCTTAAACTTGCCATTTCTACAAAATAGTTCTGAGTTTTTAAGTGTTGGTTTTTCTCAAATTGTGTTCCTTAAAGAGAGCTGCAACTGACATTTTGAAAGCAAAATGAAACACACACATTAGCTGTATTTTAAAATTTGACCAAGAATATCTTTGCTTTATTCATCTAATTAGTTAGGTTTTAAATGCCCAGTCATTTGTGTATGTGCCATAAATTCTTTTGAAAGTGAAAACTCTCCATCTATCTCAAGATGGTGTGTAAGGGTCAATTGCATCAATGGTAATTCAATATTTTTTTTCTTTTTTATCAACAAGCAGAGTTTAAGAACCAAGAGAGCAATTCAACCACAATAACTGACCTTCTCTGATTTTGGGCTAAAGAGGTTTTAAGATTAAGAATCCCCTGCTTTTCCTCACAGAAAGTGCTCTAAAACATCGTTATCAGTGGCTCACTACCACACACTTACCCCCTGGAAATAAAATTCAGCTGGCGGGCCTGCGTGTATTATAGTTTTTAGTCTCCATGTCTTTACTTATGCTCTCATGTCTAGAATGCTTTACTTGCACATATGAACACACACATACGCTGCTTCAGGGTACAATGTGCCCTGAATCTCACCTGAAACATATCTTTGATTTCTTCTTCCATTTGAATCACAAGAAATTTTTAAAATATCTCACTGCTAAGACTACATCCTAGATCAATTAAGTTGGGGTAGGATCCATGTATGAGTATTTTTTAAAGCTATCCAGGAAATTCAACCATAGAGCCAAGGCTGAGACTCCCTACAATAGGGTTTTAGCTAAGTCTTCTTTCTAACAGCAATCCGTCTCCTGAATTCACCCCCACATCCCACTGCCACATTCATCATAACTTCCATTTGGTCTTACTCAAAGCATTTTTCTCTACCTTGGCCACAGATTACTGTGAAATCATAGTAAAGTGCTTTGTGGAAATCCAAGGCCTGAATTATTTGGTCATTATTTTTATGAAACTTATAAAGTTTTAAAAAATAACACCCAATAACCCTGAAATACATGAGATTTTTCTACATTCAGCAAAACTTCCATACATATTAAATATCTTTCTTTCTATGAAAACTACATGGATCTCTACTAAATGTAGACATAAAAGAGCCCATCGCAGCCATTTTTAAAGTCAACTTGTTCTATATGTAAACTATGCTTTTTCATGCATATGTAAATGTATGCTAATATATTTTATACTCTTTATCATGCCATCCAAATTCCCTGGAAAATACAGTTAACATTGAAAAGTCCCAAACAATACCCATATCACTGTTTTTTAATCTTCATCTGAAGATATGTTTATTGATTTTAGAGAGAGAGGAAGGATGAGAGAGAGAAAGAGGAAAAGAAAAAGAGGCATCTATGTGAGAGAAACATTGATTGGTTGCCTCCCATATGTGCTCCAATCGGGATCAAACGCATACGCTTTTGGTGCACGAGACAACACTCCAACCAACTGAGCCACCCAGCGAGGGCCACATCACTTTTTAAATGATTCATTTCACTTACAAACTCAGTATCTTGAAATAAATAAGTTTATTTCTCTTAGTGATTTCTCTTGATAGATAATGATGAACATACCAGAGAAGTAAAACACTTTTCCAAGTACTCCTGTGCTTAGGGAAATGGCTATACAAAGAGTCAAGACCCCTAAGTGCTAATCCTGGTTCAACACAGCCCGTGCCCTTGGCAAAGCTTTGACTTTCCCAGGACACTGTTTCTTAAACACTATATAAAATGAAGATAAGGCTACAGGCTAGAATTCCTAAGAATGTTGCAAAAAGTCAACAAGATAGATGTGTGTGCTTCCCACAGAAGACAGATAGATAAACAATCAAGAGGAAACTGAAGACAATTTAATAAAAGGTTGTTTACACTTAATAAAAGTGTGTGCAACACAAAGAAATCATGAAGGAATGGTAATGAACGGAAGGACTAATTAAAATAAGAATGAATTACTACCCCTAGCCCTGAGGGAACAGGCAAGAGGGTTTTTTCTAGAACCAGATGAGAGCTCTACCTGGGGAAGAGGGTCCTAAACTGGAACTATGGGCAGAGAAACACAGCCATTGTCCAACCGTAACTTGCCATGGCAAAAGCAGAGGAAAAACACTTTGATCTCTCTTTCCTCCCCTCTGATCATCTGTTGACAGCCCAGCCACAATTCAGAAGGGAGCCTCAGTGATGTATCCTGTAGAGGCCGCCAAGAGGGAAATAGAACAGGATGGAGAGACGTGAACAATCTAGAAGGGTAGTTGGAGAACAGCAGGCACAAAGTGAAAACTATTTTAACTTAACAAGTATTCAGTCAATTTTTTAAAAATATTGAATGAGACACAATACAAAAGTGAAGCTATCGCTCTGTATGATGCCATGATAATGGGTGCATGTCATTACACATTTGTTAAACTCCATAGAATATACAACAGACTATACAACATAGTGAGCCCTAGCATAAACTATAGTCTTTTGTTAATAATAATGTAGCAATATTGGCTCACCAATTGTAACAAATGTACCATATTAATGTAAGATATTAAAAATAGGAGAAACCGGTGGGGGTATGGGGTAAGGGGTTCAAGGAAACTCTCAGTACTTTTTGCTCATTTTTTTTGTAAATATAAGTGTGCTTTGATAAAATAAAGTCAACCAAGTTTTTAAAAGGTACCCTTTTCATGACCAACATCTACTGAAAATCTTAAGTCTCCCCCAAATTTCCCCATGCTGTTGCACTCATGAAAATCAGATAACAGTGATATAACTACCTTACGACAGTGAGTTACCAGAAGTTAAGTCCCAAGATTTGGAGAAGTAGAAATACACCTGGGAAATCTCCAACTGCAAAGAGTTAATCGTGCATTCCCTTTCTAAATCACTATTTGCCTACTCCTTGTTTTGCTAATTTAAAGGACAAAATACTCTTTTGCCTCTCTTTGAAAACTCTTTTTTTTTTGACATTTAAAAAATATTTATCTCAAAGCATCGACAATTTTATTTAATCTTTTAATAAGACATTTCTACGTGACTATTAATGTTTGTCTTCATACCCATTTTTATTCAAGCTAGCTGATAAATCGTGTGTGTCCCATCCCCTCTGACTGTCTTTCTGCATCTTGTTCTCTTGATGTTTCATTGAGAGGTGCTTCTTTTCCTCCCTTCTCCATGGCTTCCATTCTGTAGTGGTTCTGTCTCTTACATAGGTTTCACTGCGACTCTAATGTCGCAGATGCGCTACCCATCAAGTTTACCTGTGGTATAAAGTAGCTTTGCACATTGTGTTTACTAATTCAGTAAATAAACATCTATAGAGTTTTCAAAGTTGTTTGTTTCCTGAACAAATTCTGTGTGTATACTCATATACAGAAATATAAAACAATACTTAAACTATCTACAAACCGGATAGCTAAGTATCAGGTGAAATATTTTATTTAAAATATTCTTTTAATAATGTACTGTATTCTATATGATCATTGTTCTTGGAGGGAGTAGTTTTTCACTTAAAAATAAAACAACTTTTCTTTTATAATATTTTAAATATAAAACCTCTTTGCCTTTGAAGAGACTGGAAACATAATTTGGAAATTTTTTCATGATGTAGCTATCTTGTGCTGATTTTTTTTTTTTACTGAAACATAGAATTTAAGATATATTTATGTAATTTATCATTTTTAAACAATCCTGCTGATAATTCTTCACAAAGATAAAAGAGAAAATAAAATACTTTTGGGGTTAAAAAACATAGTGAATATGAAATTTAACATCAGATTTATTTTTAAGTTTAGTTTATTTCAACATGACTCACCATATTATTATAGTAGGTGGTCTGAAATGCATGTAACATACCAAAATAATGAAATTCTACACATTATACAATGAATGCAAAAGTTTATTTTTTTTGTTTGTTTTTTGGGTTTTTTTTTATGACACACAGGACCACAGGCATTTGTGAAATCTTGTTAGTGTTTTCTCTTTTTTTTGACTTATTACCTTTTTTTATTGTTGAAACTATTGCATACATCCCCATTTCTCCCCCTTTTCCCCCTTTCACCCACCCGCATGTCCCCCACACTGGGCCTTCACCACATATGTTGTCTGTGTCCATGGGCTATGCATATATGCATATATGTTCTTTGGTTAATCTCTTCCAGTGCCTCCCACCCTCCTTTCCTCTGAGATCTGTCAGTCTGTTCCATGTATCCATGCCTCTAGTTTCATTTTGTTCATCAGTGTATTTTGTTCACTAGATTCCACATGTGAGTGAGATCATATGGTGTTTGCATTTCTCCAACTGGCTGATTTTGCTAAGCATAATAATCTCTAGGTCCATCCAGACTGTTGCAAAAGATAAGAGATCCTTATTTTTTACAGCCATGTAGTATTCCATTGTATAAATATACCACAGTTTTTTTTATCCACTCACCTACTGATGGACACCTGGGCTGTTTCTAGATTTTGGCTATTATAAGTAATGCTGATATGAACGCAGGAGTGCGTATGTTTTTTCTGACTGATGTTTCAAGATTCTTAGGATATATTCCCAGAAATGGAATGACTGGGTCAAACAGCAGTTCTGTTTTTAGTTTTTTGAGGAAACTCCATACTGTTTCCTACAGTGGCTGCACAAATCTGCAACAGCGTTCTCTTAATAAAAGAGATTTTACATTTTAAGCACATAGGTATTGGTTATTTAAAATTAGATTTTTATATAACTCATATAGCAAACTATGTTTAAAAAAATTTTAAAACACTAGGCTCAGTGTCTAAAAGTAGATCCTCAATAAATGACAATAGAATTTAGAGATGATCCCTGACACCAAGCTATAGGAACAAGTGTGGTTTCAGTGAATACATAGCCGTCTATCTCCTTTCTAGAACATTGGTACGTGTATCCTTTCCCTCCTCCTCCTACTCTCTTCACAACATTCACTGCTTAAATCCGAACACCCTGCATTTCTGCCTTAGAGGGGGTCTCAAATAAATGGTGTCGCCAACTGGGCTGGCTTTTGTCCTCAAGGATTGTAGGCACTAGAGAGCAAAAGAGTCCCTTTCCTTCCAGGTGCTATGGGCTAGACATGACAGCTGAGCTGCTGGGTTGCCTCTGAAGAGATTCAGCATAAATGAGGGCAGTTCACATAGTTTATGGCTTTGATGATAAGACTAAGTTATTAGTGACGGAGTGATGTTACAAATGTGTTTCCATGCCCCCTTTTTGTTCACTCATGTGCATAAATGCAAACATTGTAGGGAAATAAATGCCTTTCTTTCTGGCCTTATCTGTATTGTTTGTGTGCACACCCTAGTCCTGGGAAGACTGAGGAACAAACTCACGCAGAGATACAGAGTGCTCTCTAGTTTTCAGCTGCAGCTGTTGTTTGCTGTGCCCGCTGCGTTTCACAAGTGTTTTTCTCATCCATATCTATGCAGTTACTTTTCTTGAAAAACCTTACCCCAAACACTGAGCTCGTTTTATCCAGCCCCGTGGCTTCTCAGAGATTCATAGCAGATTAAATCTTCTACAGCGCTTTAACACAGAAAAGCAGCGCCTTAACTGTTGATATATGTATGGGCTCTCTTCTTGAAATAATTAATAATTGTTAAAATATTTCAAAAATTCAATCCACGAATTACTGTCTGGCTGAAGAGAGGCTGTAATTACAGTTGAGCCTTCTAAGAATTACTTACAGAGTCCCTTATTCTCTAAGGAAGTACATTTTTTGGCCAAGGATATGTATTTTGTCAAATTAAGATGAACAACAACATCTTAGTAGGTAACGGGTTCAGCAACTACTTCACAATTTGTTCTTGGCAAGATCGCCAAGGGTTGCGGGGTTCTGTAACACCCTGGAAAAACATTTAGGGGGAAGAATGCAGGATGCAGCCTGAAAACAGATTACAGCTCCCTCAAGTGAAGACAGGAATGTCTCCTCCCTGTAGCCAATGTTTGTATTTCTTCCTGTAGATCTTAAGAAACAATGAACGACGACTTCCAGTGGCAGTTTTGAAAATACATCAATAACTTTATTTTCCCCTGATAAGGGAAACAGAAAGGAAAGAGGAAAAATTAATTTATACATTAAAATGTATACATAACAAAGTAGGGGAAAATGTGCATATCTTTGACAGCTTATAACTAAATTATAAGCTTAACCACCAGCAACAAAACACATTATATAAAATAGAATAAAACGAGAGGGGAAATAATATTACATATAGTATATAATGATATATAGTACATATACTATATAATATATACATGTTATATACTTATACACATATAGTTTATATTATATGCATATAGACACACACACATATACACATACATTCGCACATGCAGGTTATCCTAAAAAATCTTAGATTTCAGTTTTTAATAACTTTAGAAATATAAATGCTTACCCACTAATAAACCAAAAAAACACATTATTGCAAGGCTTAATTAAGTTTTTCAACGCTTGTTTACTTTTGTGAATGTTGAACAACACATTTTTGATTTTAACTTCTTGTTTCAGTCGGCATTTGCCATCGTCTGTACATGTAAACAAAGTAAAGATGAAAATACACACAGCAACAAGTCATGAGGCCATAGCTCGATTTTATAACTTCCTTCTTTCAGTATCCAGTTCTTGTTCCATGTTTCTCAGCCTGCATTTCTGGGTTGGTTGTTGTTCTTTCCCTGAGTGGGTGACCCCAGTGTTATTTCTGAGTTGTTATCATTAACGGTAATAGCAGCAGCACCGCCAGTGGTAACACAAGGAATGCCCCAGAATATACAACAAGCAACCTCGTTTCTCCTTGCTAATCAGAATCAATTATCCAGATATTAAACTCTTGCTTTGTCCTGTAAGTGGAAAGGGAGGCTCAAACTGTTTCAGTGGACTTTTCAACTTTTAGTTCAGTAGAACCATTTTTGTGATAGCTAAACTCACCACCCGGCAGATATCAAAGTTACAGGAATCAGAAACAAAATTCTAGTGACTTCTTCACTGAGGTAGCAGGGAAAGGGGTTACCCCTACACTGATGTTATCGTAGAAACAGAATTACGTTTTAGTTCCTGTTGCTATCAGAACATCTGCCACATCTTGTTGGGTAGCACTTCAGACTTGCAAGCTTTTATTTGTGCATTTGAGGTGTGTTGTCCTTCCAGCAGGCGACAGCCTGTTTCTTCACTGGAACACTGTGCTGTTCCATCAGGACAGTGGCTTCTGGATGATGTAGTACATAGTAAGACCAGCAAGTCTCATGGACGTGAGTGACTGCTTTTGCTGTAAAATGAGCTTTTTGGTCAGAAGTGATATTATGTATGTAGTATAAAGAACAAGGTATTCAGTCGATACACAGGTGGTGATGCTGGCAGAAACACGGTGGGGTGGGGGAGGAAATAAAATTCATGGCCAAAGTAAGTATATTTTCTGAAGGGAATAATTTTTCTCCTTCCAGGATGGCAGGGGTCCAAAGTAATCATTCTGTTACCAAGAGGCTCACTAGTCCCACCAGGAAATGATGCTATACTGGGGGCTCGGACTGGGTCTGGGCTTTTGTCGGTTGGTTAACCATACAACAGTGGTATTTGCCATATGAGCTTTGGGGAGATTCCATCCTTATTCTAGTGTTTTGTTTTGTTTTTTCCTTGAGTCTCATGACCAAACACTGGAATCACTAAGAAACAAGGCACAGATAGAATTCCACAGAATGGGTTGTATCCAAATATTATTGAGGGCTTTCTCTGGAATGCTTTCATGAGCATTCACGTACTCTTTGCCTAGCCTTCTGAACTGTCAAGGCTCCTATCTTATTTAAGTCTGTAATTACCCAGGTTCTCCATTAGTCTTTGCTCATCCATCTGTACCTCTGGCTCTTGTCCCTCCAAGGAAAAGTTAAAAATGTACTTAAAGTTCTATCCACTAAGATGTTTTTCCCGTCTTTCTATGAGGCTCCTAAATGGGTCTGTAATATACTTGCAATTCACTTCAGAGTGGTAGCAGCCTAAATCATCCAGAACTACCTGTAAATCAAACCTGGAATTTTTTTCTGCTCAGGCAGCTGGTAATAGAAAACTACTGCCCAGACGTCCATGTGCTGCAGTGGAAAGAAAAGCAACAGTGAAGCAGAAGTAGATGCTTTCGAAGCCTGAGTCAGCTACTCATGCAACTTTCTTGTGCTTTCATGACCTGTTTGTATGTAATTTCATTTGTATCCCTTCTTTTTGATGATAGAGTGATGTATAACATCCAGACTGTGATGGAAAACTTCGATAGCCAGGTCAATTTATACCCTATAGTGAGTCATTCCATCACTCTTAGGACTGAAGAGCAAACCAGGGACTATTTCTTAAAAGAAGAAAATTAACTTAACTTCTTTTTTAAAAAGCCCTAGGCATATATGCTATCGCATACTTATTAGGTCTTGCCCAAGGTGCTATAGAGCAAACCTGTTTTCCATGGATATGATTGAATTTTCTGGTTCATCATAGGGACTCAATTCAGGCCTCTGATCATGAAACCTAGAGTTTCTATTAAATATCCAGATCAAGTAGATATTATAAAAATCAGGTAAAATTTAGTACACTGATCAACTATCAAGACCTAGACTCTCAGTCGAGCTATTCCGCTACACTCTGCCCTTCACAGTAATTGCACCTCCTTGTACCTGGGAGTTTAATACTGCCACCTGGATTTTGCCATTTTGAGATCCCTTCACCCTTTAAACCCAGGGAGTCCTTTTCAGTGTCACTACCTCGCACAGTCTACCCCAGCTTGCAAAAAGCAGCTACCGCCATGCTTTCCAAAGACGCTGGTGTTACCTTCATCAGGATTGCTCAAAGCTTTAGTGAAAGAAATATACTCTACACTCTCCTCAGGATACAGTAAGGACATATTTGTGAGAGTTTCCGATGATGAATGCCCTCCAACATTTTAATTTCCTTAAGCCTTTAGATTCATTAACCTACACTATACTAAAAAAATCCTAGCACCTCATACTTATTTAATTTAGGTAATTGGTGTGTTCAGATTTAAGTCAACAGGCTGGGCTAACTATAAGAGTCACTCCTAGCTGCTTGTGGTAATGCAGTTACTCCAGAATGTCTGGTAAGGACACCCATTTAGTAACCTAGTCATACACATAATTTTTTTTTTATCCTGTTGTAAAATCCTTAGAATTAGTTTTACCAACATTGCAACATTCCTTCCTGTTTTTCGTGAATGTAAACTTGGAAAATACTGCTTTTGTTTCAGTGGGTGTGCCATCTCCTCCTGGGTCAGACTTCGTAATCGTCCCCAACATCCTCTGCTCAGCCTCCAGTTACAGATCTGGAAGCAATGGTAAGTGGCAGGGGTGGGTCTTAAACAGAATTGCTATCGCCTTACAAGGTGATGTTTCACTGAGGTAATTTAGAATCATCAGGTAAAGAGGGGCTAATGTCCCCAGACAGGGGAAGATGGGTTACTTCTGATAGAAAGTAAGGATCAGTGGAAGTAGGCATTTTAAACCCCCCATATTCATTGGAATCCATTGAAAAGTTTCTATTCCAAGTCTTAGACTTCTACTTTATTCTAATCAATATCCCAGCTTTAATATAAGAGGAAAAACATTTGCCTTAAAAATCTGCAACCCACAAAATCAGATCTTATTTCAGGTTCTGTATTTTGTAGCTCTGTATCTATGTTACTAAAAAAATATTTTTTTAATAACAATTACAGGAGATTTTGCTTCTCTGTGCCATGAAGTTGCCACCAATAGATGTTGTATTCTTATTAGCCATTTTTTCCCCTTTGGACTACCAATATTCTGTTTTTCACTTATGATGAAATCACATGGCTTCCAATGACCAATCCCTAATTTCCACCTGTGAAAGTCTGTTTCCTGCATCCATTTTCTTACCTCATATATTGTATCAGATGGGGTTTGGTCAGAAAAACAAAAAAAAAAAAATGCTAAGTATGATAACCAGGAAGGGATTTAAGAGAAAGAATTAGAAACTTACAAAACAACCTAAAACTCTGGGTTGGGGGAGGTAGCAAAGATCAGCTAGATTCAAGAAATCGTTAAGTGAGACTTTGCAAGAAGCTAGTTCATATTTCTTCAACTACCTTTAACATCAAAGCGGGTCATCTAACATCAAGACAGTCAGGAAATGCTGGGAAAATCTCCATTTGTTCTTTTATAATCCTGTAAACTTATTTACTACTGCTCATTTTATAATGATGCTTCCTTTTATCTTCTTGTTAAGAGAATTCTCTTTGGGTATCTCCCCCTTTTGCACATCTTGAACATAAAGACACTGATGACTCTGCTGCGGTCTTCCTTTTCAAGGATGTTTATGTAACAAATTGCCTTGGAAGACAGAGATAGTGTCTCCCTCCAGGGAAAAGACCAGATAAAATTACGGCTCATTTAAAAAGATTCAGGTGCCCTAAACGTGAAGTCCCTCTCTTGTAGCCCCACCCCACTGCCTGTGCAGCCATCACACAGCCCTCTTTGCCTTGTCCTGTGGGTTATCTGTCTTGCAAAACCAATGCAAATGATAAGTCTCTGTCTTCTACTGTTGTCCTGAATAAAATAAAGTTCATGTCCTCTACCAGCTTCCATAAAACAGTGACAGACTAATTGGTTAACTCGCAAGCTGGGTAAAATTTTGGATCCTTTCAGTTCTTGATGCTAAATTTCTTATCTCTTAGGATGACCTTTGTTTTCTGCAATACAGAAAAAAAGCACAGAAACAAGCAAAGATGAATGAATGTTGGCTGTCCAGTTCTTCACACAAAAAATCATCCAACAGCTTTTTAAAAATACTGATGTAAAAAATACTTTAGATTTTGTTTTTTAGTTCATTTTTATGCTTCATTAATTTCACCTTTTATCTCAATTAAACCCTCATTTGTAATTCTCATTCACAATATCTCATTTACATATTTGTTGAACAATTGAATTCTTGCTCTCTACCAGGCTTTGAGTTTAAATTTATAAGCAAAGCATTCGTCTCTATTCCTTTGGGATTTTCTTTTATTGTTTTTTTTTTCTAGCACCTTAAGTTAAATGCTTCACTTATTTTAAAAGCAATTATGGCTTTAGTTTCATTTCATATTTTTTGCGTGTAGGATACATATTTTCATAAATTTCTGATTTTTTAATAATTTAATTTTTTTTCTTCTAAGCAACAATTGATGTGTTTTTGTGATTCTCTCCTTTAATTTTTAAATATCAAATGTATTTGCACACAGTGCTTGTTATGCCAAATGTAGATGAATAGAGGACAGGCTCTGAAATAACACAGTAAAAAAGAATTGGTTCAAAGAATAGTATACATCAAAATACATAATGTTTTGGGAATGGGTATTTTTAGACCTCTTTTCTTGCCCTAGTTCTGTAAGATGTCTTGTTTCTTTTTTCCCCAACATTCTTTGGAATTTAAGTTGGTAGAGTTTCTGAGTTTCTCATGGGCCATTTAGCAGCATAGACAACAAAATGTTAAACATTTTCAAATTATTTGATCAAGAAATCCTACCTCCAATGCTATATCATAAGGAAATAATTATACATGTTTGTAAAGATATATTCAGGATAATAATGGTAAAAATTATTTCACTAGTGAAAAATTAAGAACAACGCTAATGACCATTAATAGGTACTTGAATAAAATCAGATAAATCCACATATTAAAATTCTATGTGTCATTGAGAAAAAGACTTAAATATATTTTAACAAGGAATGGAATAGTGTGCATGGTAGAGGATCTAGTTATGCAAAAGCAGATTTTGTTCTAATTTCCAATTAAAATATGTATATATTTGGTAGTTATGGGTGTATAAGCAGTATGAAGGCTACAAAGCAGTCACAGGAATGTAAGCTAAAGCATAGGGGATGTAATCAATAATATCGTAATAACTATCTATGCTGACAGGTAGGCACTTGAATTATTGGAAGAAACACTTTGTAACCTCTATGAACATCTATCCACTGTAGTGTACACATGAAACTAATACAAAATAGTATGCAATGCAAACCGTAATAGAAAAATAAAATAGCTATTTAAAAAAAGAAGTATGAAGGTTTTATACCAAAACAGTATTAGTTATTTTTTCTGGGTTTTTTAGTATAAGTGATTTTTCTTCTTTGGTTTATTTTTTATTTTCCAAAGGTTATACATTATTTGTGCAATATAAACAATAAAAGTTTCTTCTGTCTTTTGGTGTATTTTCAATCTGTAAGTTTCTAGCTGTTACCAATGGAGATAGAGATAGTTAAAAGAGAGAGAGTATATGGATTAGAAATGCTGATAAAAACCCGCAGAGGCCTCATCAGATGAAGATTTTATTTTTTTAAGAAAAACTTCATCCAAGGAAACACAAAGTTCACAAGTAAGATCTCCCAGGATGTGCCGCCTGTGTTAAATGATCTGAAATTCCTTCAGGGTGCTAAAGCAATGGTACTACAGAACATTTTACTTTTGACTTAATTAGTGCTAGATTTTAATTATGGGGGGAAAGTAGGGTCATAGCATGTCTCAGTAACCAGCTTCACGGAAGAGAGTTACACAGTTTGGAAAATAAAATCTGAGTCTTTTCTGTTTCATATATATGCGTTAATAAGAGAATAATCTGAGGGAGCTAAGTGGATCATGCTAACCTAGCATATACTGTGTAAATATGGCATGGATATTTCCCTCCCTGCAGGGTAGATTTCCTGTTTTCAGGGAATGTAGGAATTATCCTAAAGTCTCCATCTAAATGTGAGTGCCTGATTGGGGCCTTTACTTTTGTACTTTCATCTTCTTACAGCATCATTTCACTGAACCCCAATCTTGATTCCTGCTGGGTCAGATTCCACTGGCTCCCACCCATGTATCAGAGATATTATAAACTTTCACATGATTCTGACATTCTCTACATACTTCCTCAACTGGACCATTGACATTCTCTACACAGGCTTTGGACGCTGGCAAGCCACCATTTAATTTCTTTGTGATTACATGTCCCCCTGCCACCCATCCATAAGCCAGCCTCTGTGCTGTCGTTAAACTAATCACAGGATCTTATCACCAATATCTCTCCCAATATTATTCTCATCTCATTATATTTTATTGGGTTAAAGAATATTCTCAGTGGCCTCAAAAAAACCCCCCCAAAACCTTAATCTCTTCACATACTATTTATTTGTCCTTCACAGAAAGAATGGTTAAATTAATTTCAATACATAATTTTAGAAATAAAAAAGTTATACGATACATCTCACTTTCAGCTGAAATCACTCAGTAACCAAAGTTATTAACTGAATATGGGACAACCGAATATCTAATAGTAATTATATTTCCTTTTATTTTGACACCCTTTTTTTTTTTCCTGAAACAGAGCAGGATGTTTTCCACACTCTCTCCCACTTAACTTTTCAACAATAAAATGATTTCTTCTAAGGAATCCAGCAGAATCTCTCTCCTTAACCTTTCTATACAGATGGTTCCATTTGTCAAAGAAAAACCAGTCAGATAGTAGCTAAAGCTGTAAAAATATATTTTACCCAGGAACTATTGCAATAGGAGAAAGGAGACCTCAGTATAGAGCTGGACTCAACTCTAAATATAACAAGGAAAATGGGAATTTATAGCCAAACCGTGTGTTGGGAAGAGTGCTCAGTGGATGAAAAATGACTGGGAAAAGCAAGAGCTGTAGGATCCTGACTAAATCAGTCCAACAGGATTCTTGCTGAAGGCAAGCCAAGGTGATCAGGTATTACCTGGGCGGATGGTGGAGGAGGAGGAGGAATTTGGTCAGATATCAGTGGCGATCAGGTATCAAGGGTGCTGGATTCTGGCTAAAGTGACTTACCAAATTCTTACTAAAATTGGGCCCTTGGAGCACATACCCAATGACAGGGCCTAGTCCAGCTCAGGAGAACCTGACCAAAGTTTAGTAAATGAGAGAATCTTTGTCAGCCTCTCCCCTTATTCTTGTTTCCTTTGTACAATATAAGACCATTTGGTTACTTTTTGTTCAGTAAGGACCAACTGAAGTATGTGCCGGAACTTGGTAGTAGAGAATATTTTCTGAATGGTCCTAGTAGTCAGATGTTTA